>OY764962.1:34760320-35041938 GCA_963668005.1 Melieria crassipennis | reverse complement strand
GTTGTTGCTGGCGTTTCACCACTATTGCTCCGTCGAGTGGGTGGCGCTCATAAATGCATTTGTGGCGTTCGTTCGTTCAATGGCAAAGTGGCAAAACGGCAGCAGCTCACTTTCCACTGTGGCTGGCATTGCATTTTCAAGCTAAAAATTTCCAATCAAAATCAGTCACCGTAAAGGCTGCAACTCGAAATTCAAAACAGCTGCTGCGGTGGAAACATTCGGTTGGCGCACCAAGTCTTCACAGTTCGCGCTGCCACCGCAGCCCGTTGTGGGTTGCCTCCTTCCCCTCGCACCCACACCAAGTCAACATCTCTGCTGTATCGTTGTGTGCAATTTCAAAATATTCAATGCGTCTACCAACAACCAATGCCGGTGGGATCGGGCGTTGTTTTAGATGCGTTTTCGGCGCCCTGCATCGCTGTCTGCGCTCGAGTAGTTGCGCGCAGTCGGCAAAAAGCAATTATGAAGTGATAAACTGATTTTGTTACGATTCGCCAGCATCTCAAAGGTTTCGCTTTTGGCAATGTTGCGCCGTTTTGCGCCAGTGTGGCCATTCTAAGCCTTCAGAGCGGTCAGTAGCGCTGGCGAATATGTTTTCTCTTCGCTATTTACTAGCAAACCATGCTTTGCAACGCCTCGAATTTGCTATTTTCGGCAGGTAACATTCAAGAAACTTCAGTACACGGCTGTTCTTGGTAATGTGTGGAGTGTGTTTGTTTAGCCACTACCGTTATTACAGCGTTGCATTGATTTTTTTTTTTCTAATCAAGACGAATGAAAAGCCTTGCGTTGGTTGCTTGAAGACTTTATTGCAGTTGAGTCAATAAATGGCAACACTGAAAACTGCATTGAATGCTGGTAGTTTTGGTATTTTGTGAGTGGTGGCAACCCTGCGCCAGCATTAGGCTTTGCATTTACAAATCTGCATAATTTATTTGCACAAATAAATCAAATTGTTTATCCTTGTCGATGCATTGCAAGTTTGCTTGGATTATTTGCACATTATTAGACACACACAATTTCTGCAGCGTAATTGACATTGAAGGGAGTGGGTGCAAAATTTAAATCCTTATTAGAGCAGACACTGTTTACAAGGCCATTTAGAAGGAATGCCTTTAATTTATGTATTCCTTTAATAATGAAACATGACTGACAACAAAATTAAATCGTTGGGTGCAGAAATGTCTGTAGCTTAAGAAAGTGAACTATTCTATAGAAAAGTTCGGTCATTCTGCTATATAAAGATACCTCATTCCGCAATATTCTTAGAAACAAGCTTTTCTCCATTTTATTGCAATATGCAGAAAAGTCAGTGGAAGGCAGACAAATTGTAAATATGACAGTGTATGCGTTTGACTTATTCGTTATGTTGTTGTAAAAGCGTAAAAAACAAGTGATCTATATTTTGTATTTTTTAGAAAGTTGGTACAAAGTCCACATATCTAAGTGTTCTCTAGTATACTGTCCAGTTAGATTGATTACTTTTAAGATCAACAATGATCCAGTTCTGAATCAGACCGGTTTCGAACCGAACCATCTTACGTTGTAGTTCTTTAGTTCTTTAAACTGAATAAAAAAACCGAACCAATGAAATTTTAAAATTTTTATATTGACCGAAAAACTGATCAATTATTTTTTCAAAAGCGGTTCAAATCAGTTCAGAACATTTAAATAAAAAAATGTTTAATATAGTAAAATATATAAAAATTAATTTAACAAGTTATGAGTATGAAAAGCTCAGAGTTAGGCAAAACTTTGACTTTTGTTCCAACAATTCAATTTTGATTTCCATATTTGGTACATTATGTTAGAATAGAATAGAATTTATTTTTTATATAGTCAAATCGTTATAAAATATTTTATGTTACCGCACAGTTAAGAGGATACGGTTTTACAATTAACCTTACAACTACAGCATTGTGAATTTACAAATAATTTACAGAGCTAAGACGAGATTACATTTAAAGGGAAAAAGGTACGTTATGTTATAAAAAAAAAAAAAAAAAAATATTTAAAAAAATTTATAGTTTGCATTAATTAAAACCAAAAGTAGATATCAGACTCAACAATAAAAATCTTTGGTTTGACCCTATTTTAAAAAATTTTTGTAAATATTTTTAAACCAAACTAGTTTAGAATCTTACACTTTGTTTCAGGAGTGAATTCGAACCGCATCATGAACCGCATCAGTGGTTTGAAACAATCATGAACACTGAACCGAAAAAGTTCACAAATTCCAGTGATTCACAGCCCTGCTTTGCGTTATCTACAAGAATTTCTTTGTTTCTCATACAACTTTTTCTTCAACTTTAGAAAGAAATTATCGCTAATTATCTTAAAAAGTCGAACAGACAGTCAGCAGTTAGGCGAATCAGGTCAATCGCTGCACACAAACTAAAATTGTTTTTAATTATTATTCATGTACTATGAAAAATCTGGCAAAAACCCCTGAAAAGGTGTTAGGGGAGCGATGAAGTAGGGGGAAAAAATCAGGTCAATCGCTGCCCACAAGCTAAATTAGTTTTTAATTTTAATTCATGTACTATAAAAAATCTGACAAGACAATGCTGAACAGATGTTAGAGGAGCTATGAAGTAGGGAAACAAAATATTTTTAGAGAATTTTAAGTGCCAAGCATTCATTCCCAGCACTTAAGTAGTAGAATACATTAATTAATTAATTGACTGGCACGACAGCCCGCTTACGCGAGACTAAGGCCTAGCTTCCCGCAACCACCCGTGTTGTGCGTGTGAATTTGTACGCGGGTAGAAGGGACCTACAGTTTTATGCCGGTTCCGAACGGCAGGTAGTAGAATACACCGTAAGACAAAAATGAAAAAATTTGAAAATACTCGAACACATTAATATACTTGCAAAACTAGGGACCAAATACAGTAAAACTGCGATTTCGTTTTTCGCTCTGACGTCAGGATTGTTTTTTAAAAGAACTTCGAAATTTCAAAGACATAAATATTTCAAAAAATTGTTTACAGAATTAAGTGCAATGAGAAAATTCGCTAGAACTAAAAAACAAATCATATTTGGGTGTGTAAGAATGAATTGAATGAATATTGAGAATGTCTTATTAAAACTTTATTCTTAAATATACTTGAAAGTTTTCAATAATTTTCTTTGAAAAAAATATGTCTCAAGGACTAAGATGTACACTACCAGCTCCTCAAATTTCGTCCTTCTAACTTTATTAGTTTAGGATAAAAAAACATTTTAATACTTCTCTCTATAAAACAAAGAATTTTTTGCACCATTTGACAAAAATAAAATATTCAACACGTGAATAAATATTAAATTAAAGATAGAAGGTCGAAATTTGAGAATGTGGTAGTATAAAAATTAGTCCGCTAGGTATATTTTTTTCAAAAAGAACTATTGGAAATTTTCAAGAATATTCAAGGATACACTTTGTAAAGGACATTTTTAGTACTTATTCGTCCTTGCACACCAAATGATTACTTTTCTCAAATTCTAAGGAGTTTTGTCTTTCATTTGATACCCATATTGATATTCTACATTGCACTAAATTAAAAAAAAAATTTTGAAATCTTCATGTCCTTGAAATTTCAAAGTCCTAAAAACTAAAAACGCAGTTTAACTATATTTGGCCCCTAGTTTTGTGAATAAGTATATAGATTTTTATTCGGGTGTAAAATTGGCTGTCGCACGGTGATATAGAAGAATAGAATGAAAACAGACGTCCTCTAAGCATAGTTTACAGATAACTTCTTTATAAAGAAATATTGAGTAGTGTCAGAAGTCCTGAAGTTTTCATGCCTCCTAATTAATGCGATTTAGTTAATTCGATTTAATCTATGTATTAACTAAGATGGCTTCGGTGCCACCTAATGAATGCTTTGAAGGTAGTTTAGATTGGTTGTTGATAGTTGGGAATCTCTAGCCACCTCTAGCAGCTTTCCCAATTGCCTACCAGACCTTTGACTGTCGAATTGTTTAATCTAATCCAAGGTTCGGGAGAAGTCTAGCACAGAAGTCCATTCCCATTTGGACTTGTTCAGCTGCCGACTCATTTTCCTCTGTTTTAATGGGTCTTTCTAGCCACATCAGATTTTATTTTTAATTTTTAAGTATTTTATTTCATTCGTATATCAAAAGAATAATTTTACTTAATTAAACTTCATTTCAATAATAAAATTTTTTAACATTTCCTTTACCTATGTTGGCAACAGTTCATACTTTAATCATTATCCGGCCTTGTTATGCAGCGAAATCCGTTTACACAATTCCCCATTTATAAATATCGTCGCTTTTCCGCTGCCACATGCAACAATGTCGCCTGCACCAGCTCCACATCCACTTTCACTTCATAGTTCTATGTGCTTGTGTGTGTGTGTGCTTAGTTGCCTACGCACTGTATATTTCAAACATTTATTGACGCTGCAATGCGTGCGGATGGGGCTGCTCCTGTGTCTTGTAATGCAATTGGCAACCTTATTGGATTGCACATGCAACCGTTATGCTACTGAGTGCGCGGCTGCGGCGTGAGGGTTTTTGTTTTTATAGAAACTCACTTTTTTCGCTGTTGTTCAGGGCAACGTGCAGTGCATTCCAAATTTTCGACTATCGACTTTTTGCCGGCAAACGTACAACTGGCATTGCTGCAGCGCCTTCCGCTCGCTTCTGACTGCAGTTTGTTAACCGCATTGTTGTTGCAACTATTACTAGAGTTCTTGTTGTTGTTGTTGTTGTAGCTAGTAGTATTGCTTTTTTCTGCAGAATTTATGATGGCAACATTTCGATGTTTATTCTTTTTGCGCGCCACTGTACATTCGGTTTTTGCCGCCAGCTACGTACGTTTTTGTGCCGCTCGATTGCTGTTGTTGTGATTGTTGTGGTTGTTGCTGCTGTTGGTGTTGTAGTGGCACTGGTAAAAAGTCATGCCAGTTAATGGAAAATGGGTGTGCTTCATTTGCTGCATTTACTTTGTAATTTTTTATAGTTCAGCGAATATTTGTTGCACTTTCGTGTTTGTTCAGCCTTTTTGCGCGGCTATCGTTCGCCGGCTTTGTGCGAAAGAAGGTGAACGGATACGTTTAGTTTTTGAATGTTGGGAACATTTAATTTACTTTAGTTGGGTTAAGTTGCCTTATGACAACTGTCCGGTGAAAGCACTTAAATGTGAAAAGTGCAATGTAAAATAATCAAAAATTCCTTACTAAAGCTTTACACGTTTAATCGACTACATTTGAATTACGTTATACAAATTTATATAGAACTTTTTTGAAAAGTAACTATGTTAAAACCCAAAATCTCCTTGATCACGTGTTAAAATTTCATGACTCTAACTTTATTGGTCCGAAAGATATTCAAAAAAAGGCGGAATCTGCAATTCTAATGAAGTATAGGGTGTTTTTTTTAGAGGTTTGTTTTTCGAATAGAGATAAAACTGGCATTTTGTGGTCAAATCTGGCAACTCTAATGTCATTTATGTTCAGTTTGGTTTGCCATTTCATCATGAACAGGTTGACAAAAGAACAACGCTTGCAAATCGTGCAAATTTATTTCGAAAATAATGGTTCAGTTCGCGAAGTTTACCGCAAGCTCCGTCCATTTTATGGTCGACATAATCGTCCATCAGAGCAATTAATTCGGTTAACCGTGGGTCGTTTTCGCACTACGTTTACTCTATGTGATAATACGCATCCGCAGAGACGTCGAACAGTGCGCACCGAAGAAACAATTGCCGCTGTAGAGCAAAATGTTGAAGAGGACCCGAATGAATCGATTCGCCACCGTGCACAGCAATTGGAGCTTTGTCCATCAACTTTATGGAAGATTTTGCGCAAAGATCTTGGCTTGCGACCTTACAAGATCCAGCTTGTGCAAGAATTAAAGCCGCGAGACCATGCAATGCGTCGTGATTTTGGTGTATGGGCCGAAAATGAGATTGATCTCGATGCTGATTTTCATCGCAAAATTTTGTTCAGTGATGAGGCTCATTTTTGGTTGAATGGCTACGTCAACAAGCAAAATTGCCGCATTTGGAGTGAAGAGAATCCACATGAGACCCTTGAGACGCTATTACATCCACAAAAACTGACTGTTTGGTGTGCTCTATGGGCTGGTGGAGTCATTGGGCCATACTTCTTCCGAAATAATGCTGGAGAGTCAGTTACCGTTCATCGAGACCGGTATAGAGCCATGATAACCGACTATTTTGTTCCCGAATTGGATGGCATGAATGTGGATGAGTTGTGGTTCCAACAAGACGGCGCTACATGCCACACAGCGCACGTCACAATCGATTTATCGACGGAAACATTCGATGAGCGCATAATTTCGCGGAATGGACCTGTCAATTGGCCACCAAGATCGTGTGATTTGACACCATTGGATTATTTTCTTTGGGGATATGTGAAGTCGCTCGTCTACGCCAACAAACCAGGAACGTTAGGGGACTTGGAAGCCAACATTCGTGGCGTTATTGCCGACATACGGCCCCAAATGCTCGAAAAAGTGGTTGAAAATTGGACCTGTAGAATTGGCTTTATTCGAGCCAGCCGCGGCGGCCACATGCCCGAAATCATATTTAAACATTAATGGCATAAAATTATCCTTCCAATAAAGCCAAATTGATGGACATTAAAACGATTTTCTTGTGTTTTATTTCAATTCGAAGTTCTATACCTCTAAAAAAAACACCCGATACAAAAATTCTAATTTATTTAAGTATCAGTATTTTAAATAATAAAAAGAAACAAAATCAATTAAGCAAGAATAATGAAATTTTGACACGTGATCAAGGAGATTTTGGGTTTTTTGGTTAAATTTTCAAGAATATAAAGGGTTAAAATTTTCAAAGGACCTTTTTAATATCCTTTTTTTACAAATAGCTAAAAAGTCAATTTTATTTATATTCTTGAGTCTTTTCTCTTTCATATGATATACATATCGCCATATTCTAACCAGGTTAAGTATTTTATATATTTTTTTTAACTTTTTTATCCCCTTCAAAATGTTGCAGTCCTTTTAAAAAGACAAAGGATGTAGAAATGAAAAACTGAGTACGCAGTATTACTATGTTTGGTGTCTAGTTTCATGCCCATATGGATTTTTCGGTGTGAAAATTTTTTTTATTTTTTGTCGCACGGTGAAAGGAGTGTTATTATCTTTTAAGTGGTATATTGAATTAAAGTTTAGGTGTGTGTTTGTTACCTAAGTCTAGCAGGTTAAAGTTAACGATAGGTTAGTTTTAATTTGAATTTATTTTAAATCTATGCCTAAGTTGAGGGTCATCAACAAAGAGGGAGGCTGAGTCTCTGCTGGCAGCATCAAGCCGAGGAAGTTCTAGCATCTCTTGATGTGATACTGGGAGAAGGCATGAGCGTAGCAGAGGCGCCTTGAAGGAGGTTTTTAATAATTCATTAATTTTAATTTAATTTAATCAATTTAATTTAATTTAATTAATTTTAATAATTTACAATTCAACCTTCAACTTGAGGGTGCTGGATGCGAACAATCAATCCTTTGAGAAAAAAATTAATGTATATGAAAAGCTCCCAATATTTTGTTTAGCTATAAACTGCAAAGTTTTTCACTATGTTTTTTTATTTTAAACTACTGTGCATAGCATTTAGCAAGGACGTACCTTAATTAAGCGACTTTAGCAAGTTATCTTTGTTTCGAGATTCATTATGAACAAAAGTCGTCCTATAGTGTGATTTGAAATTTGAATTGTGGGAACTTTAACACATTCTAGAAGACGTTACAATAAAATTTTGTTCATAAATTCAATACAGTTGGTATTCTTTCCTCATTCATTTGACATGCGTTCAGAGCATAAAGCAGCAAGTGAATTAATAATGTCCTTGCAAAGTTCATTATCTGCAGCAGCGATTGCCCAGGACAAACGCATTTTAATATGGCCCCATTGTAGCGGAAGAATTGAGATGACTTTGCCCGGTTATGCTTGCACGGCTCTGACAGACAGCAGCGGCCACGGTCTGCCACCGGATGGGCCGCACGCACACAAACAAACAAACAGCAACACACAGAAACGCATGCATTTCAATTGCACGCACAAGGATATCAACAATGCTATTTTCATCGGCATTGGCATTGGCATCGTCATCATCAGTGGGTGCAACCGAACTGTGTACACTGGCCCCACTAACTGCAGCAACAGTAAATTTGAACACCGGGTAAGTATCGTCAGCGCCGGCAGCAGCAGCGACTACGCATGATGGCAATTTAGTGTGTCTGACAACAGATTTATGCTGCACGCGCTGATGCGTTCCGTACGACTGGGTGCAGCTGCCGCTCTGCTCTCTGCTCGGACGTTGTATCAACAATGCTGACTTAACGGCAAATGACGCTGCACTACAATGCACCGTGCCGCTCGTCATTGTCAGTGTCAGTGTGTGTGGCAGCGGCCGTTCGATGGGTTGCTCATCCGCCCAGTTGGTCGCAGTCGGCCAGTGCGCACATACTGCGACTGCATTGGCAATTTGGCAAAAAGTATGCGAGAGATGCGCTGAGCCGTCCGCTGGAGATTCGATGTGTCGGCGCCAATAGAAGTGCCACTCCCACCGATGCCACTGGTCAACATGCTGCCAGCGAGTAAGATGAATTGAATTGCGATATGCTGCACAACCGCACATAAAACAATTGCTAACCGACCGCAAGCTGGCGCCGGCACACAGCGCTCCGGAAGACATTCGCATTCGTATTTGCAGTCGTATTCGAGTCGGAGTCGCATTGGCAGCCACATTGTCGTATGCACAGAAACGCTAATATTGCCGGCGGCGTTGCCAGATACTGGCAGGGATTAAGTGTAATTTTATTGAGAAATCTGCGAGGTCATTGAACATTTTTAGAAAATGTTTGAATGATTTAAAATTTGAAATGAGTTTTGTGGTTTTCTTTGTAGCTTTGAAGATTTATTCAGAAGAGTTGGTATAATATATTTCATTCAAAGAACTGTTCATTGTTAGGTGCGACTTTTTCCATCTTCTGTGTGGAAAAAATTCCCCGTCTTTGGAGACGATCCGACCAATTCTTTGGCTTCTTTGCTAAAAGTGAAGTAGTGAAGTACTTCGGCCAGATCATGATTCATCGATCAGAACAAATAGTAGTTTTAAGAAGCAATGTTTGGTGAATACGGTGGGGTAGTATATTCCATTGAAACGTCTCCAAACATTCACTGATGACCAGTGGCGCACGCAGGATTTTGTTTCGGGGGAGGTTTTGTGTAACTTTGTTGAGAACTTTGAAATACAATAAAATTTAGATGTATGAATCTTTATGTTTTCTTTACTCGACATAGTTTGGTCCTGAAAGTTCAAAATAGAAAATTTAGTTAAAAGGATACAATTTTTTCTCTTTCATTTGATACCCATATCTTCATCATTGCACAACCACAAATATTTAAAAAAATATTTGAAATGTGTATGTCCTTAAAATTTTAAAGTCCTTTAAAAAGGACTTTGGGCCAGAAAACTGACTATGCCAGGCTACTATAATAAACCACCTCTAGTTTCACGCCTATATCAACATTGGGATGGGTCTCTGCAAAAACAATGATTTTTTTCGCACTGTGTAATAATTGAAGTTGGTGTTTTCACTCAGTGCATCATAACTTTGTCATTTTTCTTTCACAGCTTGTGTTAGTCGGATGATTCGTTTACGAGATATGGGCTCGTAACTGAAACAACAGGCAAAAACTATTTTTTCGAAGATTTTTCGAAAACACTTCTTACAAAAATTTGTTGATCTTCAGTTTCGTGTTCAGCGGCCAAAGTTAGCTGAATTTATTTTTATTTTTATTGATGATTGAATATATATGCGACGGTTATAAATGAAATTTCTGTACTAACTTAAAGATATTTCGGGGGGCTTAACCCCCAAAAACCCTCCCCTGGGTGCGCCACTGTTGATGACCTTTGCAACCTGTATCCTTCTGTTGTCGTTCAGAAGGACCAGCACATCCTTCAGATTGGGTTTTGTTGGCACAAAGTTGTATAAAGTTAGAGCACAAAGAAAGCATGTTTTTTACTCTTCAGCAAAATGACATTTGCTGATTTGAAAATTGAAGAAAATTTATAACCTTTTAACACAAATACAGTTACAAAATGGTTCGATGCAATTTAAAGTTATGCCATCTTTTGTAAGTACTATGAAACTTCATTGCACCTCCAAAAGGTTTTGAATTAGGGTTGACTGCATAAACATGTCGTTATAAATGAAAATAATCTTTAAATATTTCTACCGATAAGAGAAATAATAATTTAGGAAATTTTAAATAATAGTCAAGAATAAGTCATCTGGCAACACTGGCTGCCAATGCGTCGGCCCAGAGAAATGTGAATGAAGTTGCCGATTGTGACAGCGGCGAAAAGCGATTTATATCCATCGACTCGTTACTGTGGCCTGCCCATGCATATGTGGTACAGGTGCGTATTTACGGGTCAAATGGGCCCACATTTTTTCAAACTCATGAACCTTGTAAGAAATCTGTCCATCTCTAAGTATTTGTATCTCCTAACGTATGCTACTCTGAATTAGTTAAATTTTGCTAATTTGATTCTGATTCTCTTTTCTTTCTTTAAGGTTTTTGTTATTCAACAACTGCATGAAAGCCATTTCGAAGTTCAAAAGATATACTTCTATTCTATCGTTTGCTCTCCTTTACGAAATTTTCGAAAATACGAAAATAAAGTAACTTTGCCTTAGCCTACAAACTGTTTGCTCCGACCATGTGCTCCGATGGATTTGTAATTTATGTACCTTTGGCGGCTGCATGCAAATGCAGAGGAAATTGCGCTTTGTTTACCAACATCAATTGGACACATTTCACATGCCACAGATCAACAGCTGCATTGGAAATGGATGCACGCCAACAAATCCAGAGACAATTCCCAAATCCACTCGTATCGCACTGAAATCCTACATTCAAATAAGGTCATGCAATGTTTTTTTTTTTTAATGGATTTTAGATTTATTTGTCATTGCTTTGTTGTTTCTTTTGTTGCTTTTGCAATATGACGTTGATGACTTTAACTTTAACTTAACGATATGTGTGACAACGGAGTGAGAAACGAGCAAACCACAGCCTACAACTTGAATTTAATGGCACGCAGAATGGGATACTTGTCACCGGTGCAGGCGCCGCGGAAGTCGTCGAACGACAGGTCCACCAAAGCGATACCGCCCAGGCCCCTCGACTTGACGTAGGTCGCCTTGTTGGCGGCGCTGTCGGGGTCGTCGTAGCCCACCCACATGCCATTGTCGCCGCTGTCGTCAGCCGAACGGTAGGCATAGTTGCCGAAACGTTTGGTCGGATCGCCGACCTTGCGCAGTGGACCGTCGGCACCCTTCAGATGTTGATTGGCCGGGTTGGGCAGCTTGGAGCACACCTCGGGCCAGCTCAGCAGACCGGCTGTTTGAGTTTGGAGGCCAGCTGGCGCTGCTCCGTCGGTGTCGGGCACTGGCGGCAAACCGGTCAGCCCAGAGTCTTTGGTCATCTTCCACGAGCGTCCATAGCCGGCCACAGCAACGTTGATCTTGGTTGCGGGGCAGTTGTTGTTCAGCCAGTGCTGTACCTGAAAGTTGACATTGGACTCGGGGTTGCGTTCGTTCAGTTCGTAGATGGGCGCGGGGAAGTCAGCCACTTCTGGGTTGCGCTCTGGCGTTTGGAAGTCGTAGGCGTGCAAATTGACATAGTCCAAGTTATTCACAATGGCGGGCACATCATAGAACACTAAAAGCAATAAACCATTAGGGATATGTGTCATGAATGCTAACAAAGCATTTGGTGCTTACATGAGGAGTTCACATTGGGCAGCACCGACAAACCCAACAGATAACCGTCCGGACGGAAGGCGTTTTTCAGTTCGCGCACCAAAGCGGTGAACTCTTCCTTATGTTCCTCGGCCTTCTCGTCCACAACGAAGTCGCCACTGAAGATCTTCTTGAAGCCCTTCCAGAAGCTGCCAATGCCGCTGTGCACTTTCTTGGCCTTGTTCTTGGGGAATTGCCAGGCCAGGTCCAGGCCGTCGAAGCCGTACGTCTTGATCAGCGAGTGGGCGCTGTTGATGAACGGAATGCGCGCGTTGCTGCTCTCGAGCAATGTCAGGTATTTGTTGTTGTCGGGATCGATTTCGTCCTTGTCGCCGCCAACGCTCAGTAACACCTTCAGATGGGGATACTTCTTCTTCATGCCGGTGACGGTGCGGTAGAGACCGGAGCCGACGTCCAAGTCGAGTTTCTCATTGTTGCTAACCAGCTTATTCGAGGCAGAATTAATGCCAGCGTAACCGTAAATCAGATGAGTGCAGAATTGCAGAGCCGGTTCCAGATCGTTGGTGGTGAGCTTAGAGAGACCTGAAAGTGTTGACATTGAATGGTTAATCTTAGAACTGGTAACTTGAAAACGAGTTGAATGTAAATAGATTTAATGATTTTTATGTGCGTGAATGTAAAATAGAAAGTAGACACAATAAAGTGAAACTGTGAAGTTGATATGCAACAAAGCGAAATATAAAGTTGCATGCAATTAAATCAGTGCAGGTAAACGTCACTTCCGAGTATATTTTTAGAATTTAAATTATTTGTTTTCGACTTGGCTTAGTCGCCAACACTTTGCGGAAGTTAATTGCGCATATCAAAGTGCATATCATAAAATTACTGAAACATGTACCTAATATAAAATAACAGATGCTTATTGTCATTACGAGTGTGAAGCGCAGGCGACAGAAATATTGAAAAATAACCTCAATGCGTCATAATTTGCATAAGCAATTAGCGGCCGTATCAGGCGCAAACGCGCACGGCGTACGAATTAGAGCCCGTCCGTTTGCTTTGCTGATTCCGCGAACATTTACCGGCCACACAAACAAACCAACAAACAGACAATTGCCAGCCAGTCAGCCAAATCTGGCCAAGCGCGTTTTAACAACGCTGACGGTGGTTGTTCTCAGTCGCTGTGATTGTTACTTTTTGGTCGATTTGCTTGGAGTTTATTGAGCGGACAGTACTTGTTTCCATTTATTATTCTTTCTCCATCCACATTTCATCTAATTGTAAGCAGTCGCACGTCTGATTAATATTGTGCACTGCTCATATTTCAGGCACATGTGTCAAGGTGTGGCTGTTGTCTTTGGAAATTCACAAATGCCCTTCGCAAAGCGTTAATTCCAAAAGTAAAAACATAAATAAAGATCTGACGATATAAACAATGACATTGTGAATATTTGTTAGCATGTCAACCGTCAACTCGTACAATGCCACTGTAACAAAAGATCATCTCATAAATGTATCAAAGAACTCGCACTGATTGCTTTGTTACACTTGTCCCCCCATACACACACACACACACATTCATACATCACAATGCGCGTATAAGGTAAAGACGGGGTTAGAGCTGTTCCTCAGTTTCTCGGAAACAGTTCTATTGAAAATAATTGATCTTGTGACTGTAACGAGTGACATTATGCGCTAAAAGCTGCTTGACGCGTCGGCAATTCAATTATTTTCTATTGAATTGCTGCGAGAACAACAACAATGTCAGGTTGTTGACAAAGTATTAAAGCAAAGCCAAAAAATCGTCACATAGGCATTATGAAGTACATAAAGGGGCCAATCTTTGTGTATGTAGATGAGATATGATTTATATTAATCATACTTTGTGTATTTCTCCTTTATTCGTAAGTATTGCATTTTTGTTATTCATTTGTTTTATTTATGAAATAGAGAGTGAATTATAAAAAAATCATTTTGTAATATTTGTTTCCTTTTGAGTTCTGAAAATACATAATCTTAGTGCCTAGTTGGAGGTTATCGCTCTGTTTACAATTTTCTTTACACTTGGCTCCAAGTAAAACCAATTGTAAAGTCTTTGAGTTTTGTATAAAATAGAGATGCCAATACCAAAATACCAGCATCCCAATACTACTGAAAATATTTGGACTAGTTATAATTAGAGTAATTAACAGTAATTAATTTTGTTTGGTATGAAGATATAATTAATTTGAAAGAGGACGGTAATTGATAAACAAGTTTAATAAAAAACAAGTTTTTGCTCAATAAATAAACATCAATTTTTCAATTTAAATTTATTATAAATATATATTTATAGGATTTCAGTTCACTGTGGCGGATTCAGGGGGGTTTGGGGGTTTAAACCCCCCGAAATATTAGGATCGTCTACATACAAATTAAAAGGAATTTTTTTGGCATTTTATGAATATTAAAGAATTACTTTTTGAAACCCCCGCCCCCCCCTGAAATATTTTTCTGAATCCGCCCCTGTCAGTTCAGACAATTAAATATCTAAAAAATCTCGGCTGAATTTTAGATCATGGAGTGTTCAAATAGAGTCGCTGAAAACGTTTTGAAACATTGACTAATGAATTTGTTTTGTGAATTGAACATACGTGGGTGGTCCGATAAGTACTTAGCCTGCAAAAGAAAAACGAAAATTTTGGAAAAGTGGCGATTTATTTCTCAACGTAGTCTCCTTTCAACTCTATACACTTGACCCAGCGATGCTCCAACTTCTTTAACCTGTCTGAAAAATACGTTTTCTGGAGGCCTCCGTGGCGGCGATAACCTCCTCATTCGACTCAAATGTCTGCCCGGCGAGTGACTTTTTCAAGTTGGGAAACAAAAAGGAGTCACACGGGGCCAAATCTGGAGAATACGGTGGATGGGGCAGCTGTTCGTAGCCCAATGCGACCAATTTGGCGAATCACCGACCGATGCTCTTTTTCCATTTTTCTAAAATCCGCGGACACGTTCGTTTCCACACGCGGTCAAAACAAAACTACAAATCCAATATGGCTGAAATTTTGACAGTAGCCGTCTACGAGGATGTACTATACGATAGTAAATTTCTCTTACGATAGTGGCACCATTGGGCGGTGGGGCTAAGTACTTATCGGACTGCCCACGTAACTTTAAATAAATTTAAAAACATGTAAAGATAGCTAAGAGTTCATATGTGACACTGACAGTTTATGATTGAAATTTAAGTATTCAATATTTCAACGGTGTTAGAAATAAACTATTTAGTTTTATAGTCTAAGTTGGGCTGAATGGTTTAACAAATGTTTAACATTCTTTTGTGTATAAAATAAATTTCACAAATGCTAAAAATCCAGTTGAAGGTGATGGTTTTATATGAAACGACAACTACTCGTAAATCAAAAAGATTTTTTGTTAGTGTTTAAAATATATTTTTGAAAGTAGTTTTCTGCTCGTCACTTGCTTTAAAAATAAACAACTAAAAACAAAAAAATTACTCATTGAATTTAAGAGTAAACAATTTTTCAAGTGCTGCAAGATAACTTTTGCAAACGCTTAGTTATTTTATTTTATTTTTTCATTATTACAAATACTAAAATTCAGATTTCCTATATAACTTTTGCAAATCCCACTATCAACAAGAACAAATTGGCATCGCTAGTCATAACTATTACACATTGCGGATTCTGTAGAACAGGCTGTACAATTTTTAATTATAGTCGACTTCCTAATCAACGTTGACACGTATTCATAATTATGCTCATAGTGAGCTTCACATGTCTATTTAAGTGTGTCTGTCTGGACAGTTGGACTGTTGACGTTCTGTGGCTATTGAGATACAGGGTGATTTTGTGAGCTCGTAATGTAAATGTTTTAGGTTTTAAATAAAATAGAGATACATATTTATAAGAATTTAAATACTGAATGAAAATTTAAACAAACAATAGAATTTGAGTAGAGCATAGGCTCAGAGATACCACAGAGATATCGTATATTGCAGACATGTGCACCAACACAATAAGTAATCAAAAATCGAACGAACGTAACCCGTGAAAATTGAAAAAAAAATTTTTTAACTGACCTCGTATATGTTGTCTAACTTTAGTTAAGCGTTCTGTAAGGAAACCAACAAACTTTTCAAAGTCATCCTTTAACAATGATTTTTTAAGATTCCCAGTGGGGTATTGGAAGTCTTTAAGCAATTTTTGGAAAGCTTGAAAATTCTGCTGCAAACTTAGACATATTTAATGGTTGCAGCTCTTCTGGTTTAGGACTTACAGGAAGCTCAACGATTTCGAAAAGGTCTAGATTTCTCAGTATATTTAATATAGATTTTTGTAGGATTTAAATTTTCTTTGTGTTTTGGAAATTTTGCTCGGTGTTCAACAAACAGTGTACTAGAGAGAAAATAAAATTAAGATGGACCCTGTAACTGTGTTCCAATTGGTCCAAGTTTTTTTTTTTTTTTTTTAATACGAGCCAACGCGCAGGGGATACCCCTATTAATGCGAGGCATTGCGCTGGTTCAGGAAGGATATATAGGTTAAGAGAAAGGATGTTGGGTGAAGAATTTGTGGACTCTTGCCTTGAACCCATAAAGTTTAGTGAAAAGTTAAACTTTTTTTATTACTTTTAAATTGATGTTATGACAGTTAGATAAAATGGTATAAATCACACCTATTTGTACATAATTTATCAAACTTTGAACGTTGACTTATACTTGGAAAGGCGTGCACTAATAAATAAACCATTTTAATTCGACCCCAAAGTTGCCTGATAGCAACTTTTTTTTGTCATCTTATAGCAAAAGCTACGATTGATTTATGGGTTTAATTTAAGTAGGCACCAAGAAATTAATATTTTTAGGAGTGAATTCAAAGCAAATTACAAAATTTTTACTGTTATGCCCAAAATAATTTCCAGTAATTTG
The DNA here is from genome assembly GCA_963668005.1 of Melieria crassipennis. Classification (NCBI taxonomy): domain Eukaryota; kingdom Metazoa; phylum Arthropoda; class Insecta; order Diptera; family Ulidiidae; genus Melieria; species Melieria crassipennis. The sequence goes on along the minus strand of OY764962.1, from coordinate 35,025,233 downwards.
CAGCTATATCAGGGAAAGTTTGTGTTCTAATTTAAGTCTACGAATTGGACGCGTTTGATCAAAACCCTGTTTCTTCAATAATGGTTAAATAACATCAAAAAGTGATAATTTTGTATTTTTCCAGAAATATAAAGTAATTTTTCTGTAATGAAAAAAATTTTATAAAAAAATTTATTTAACCTGTTTTAAGCTTAAATTTTTCAAAAGTAAACTAGCTCTAGTACTCTAACAAAGAGGCGTGGCGACTTCAAATGTTGTGTACACACTTCTTAGGCAAAGGTTTCATGATTTAAATACCAAAAAGTAATATCGAGGCACAGGGTAAAATTCGGCGTCGAAAGGGTTAAGGGGGGCTTTGGAGTTCAAACTCAAACTCTCAAATATGTGCATCTTTCAAACATTTGGGTGGTAAATGGTTTTAAATGGTATTCGGTTCAAAAGTTCGGAAGCTTTCTCAACCAAAATGAAGTCTTGTGCACACCACTGGGAGAGATACTCGTACAGTTTTTAATTGAATGAATTATTGAACACTTTTTACTACAAAAATTAATTTGTTTGTCTATTTTTAAACCTTTCGGGACTAGTTACTCAAAACAATTATTCAAATCTTACGACCCATGCAAACTATTTTTTCGATTTCGGTGTCCCCACATAAAAGGATGATTTCGCAATTTGTGAGCATCCAGTATAATTTTCTAACCCCAACTTTCATGGCATGGGAATATTTCTGAGATACTGAGAGTATTTTGAATTTGAAAATTAAACTCCGTCCCGATAGGGTTTTGGTATTTGTGTATATTTAAATATTTGAACTAATTAAAATTTAATTTTGCATACCACTAAAATTCAAGAGTGCCGATAATTAAATATATCAACAATTTTTATTAACGAGAGCAGTCTTTTGATGAAGTCTTTGATTATGACTCTACTGACCACATGATCAGTTGCAACCTTCATTGCAAAATTTTTTATTACAAGTTATAGCAAGAAAACGCTGAATATAATTGAATTGAACCTCGAAGCATTATCACACCTTTGGCAATTTCTTGTGCAATGAATTGTGTTTTTTTATAATTTCAACAATAAAATTTTTACATCTCCTCCTCTTCAACCAACTGTATACATGTTTTTATATGTGGCTAACTACGTGCATTTCCATAAAAATACGCGTTTCGGTTGCCAATATGCTAATGTCCAATTAGCAGGTTTCACAAACCGTTTACGTTGCTCTCGCACAAATCACGCTGTATGTGAGCAGCCAAATTCAGCGAATCGTTGTATTTTAATTGTCAATTTTACTAGGCAAACACCGAAAGCCAGAGATAACCTTTAACTTTTTCGATTGTGGGTACTTCACACTCGGTGTGGCTACAGATTTGTATTAAATCGGGTTGGGATTTCTAGAAAAATGAAAACGATGCGTGTGTTTCACTTCGAAAGTGATATTATTTGCCATACAAAAATATTCAATAGTTTTTCTGCTATCGATTAATTAAATATAAAATGTTTCTTGGCCCACATTCATTGGTTGAATGCGTTTTCATTGCAGCCGAGTGCAGTGAATGCGAGTCAATGCGCAACGAAATCGTGGCTGTAGTTGAAGCTTACCTTCGCGCGCAAAGCTGTTGCCATCGTAGTAGCAGATCAGGTGCGTGGTGCCCGCAGCGGCATCGGTCTGTTCCACCACCAGCGCACCCACAAACAGCGACAGCAGAATGAGCAAATTCATTTTGCACAACTCAAAAGTCAACCAAAAATATATGAAACACTAAAGCACTGTGCGATTTGTCGGAGCTCGATCACGGATTCAGAACTGCTCGCATCGAAAGTAAAACTGAAACTGCCGAGCGATCTGGGAAGGTGTCTTAAGTTAATGTGCCGAACGCAAACACAAATCGGCAAGCCAGCAAAAACAACACAACACCAACGCCAGCAACAAACAAACAAAACACAAAAGTAACAACAATTATATTAAACGAATTGAAACACGATTGAAGACGAAACTGAAAGCGCAGTTGAAACGAAATTGAAACACGTCTGATACCGCTGAGCGCGATAGCGACAACAAGAAAACCTGAGACCGCTTCGCAGCGCTTTTGTTATTGTTTGCGATCTTGTTGATACACATCAACCGCCACGAATTCACTCACTCGTTGTTGTTGTTGTTAGTATTTACTGTCATTGCTGTTTGCGCTGTTGTTGTAGCTGTTATTGTTGTTGCGGTTGATGGCTCACGCGGTTGATGTCATCGCGCGGCCAGTTGTGCACTTGCGGTAATTTTCATTTTCACTATCGAGCGATATCTTTTGCGGCAATGTCGCGGTCTGCATCCACCACCTGGCAAGGGGTGAGACGCCGGCTGCCGTCTGTCGAATGCCGGCGTTGCTGTTGTTTTGTTGAAGATGCTCGACATTGCGCTGCTGCAATAAAGTTGAATGCATTCAATTGGGCACTTTGCAAGAATTTATTTCAATCGTTATCAATCTGTGTCAGGCAGGTCAATGCAGATCGCTGGCACATAGCTCCTTGGGTGCTCTTATCTTTTAAGCCTCTGGGCAACAATGGGCTGGGCAAATCTGTGAATGCAAAAAAAAACACATATTTATTTACACATACATATTTATTTGTAGTGTGTACTTATGTATGAATCAGAATATTTTATGGAATTGAAATGTTAATGAGTCTGCAGGTTTTTTCAATTTGATCTGTGAAGTATGAATCAGTAGTATTTCACAGTTGATTTTACTGTTGTTTAATTAGCTTGGCCAAAAGTGATTGCAATCGGTTCACTGAAGTAGAAAACGTTGTTGATAATGCGATGTGTAACAATGACTGAGTGCCGCTTGTAAATTAGGAAAAAGGTTTTGGTTGTAAATTGCCATTTAATGATCGAACATTCGAATAAATTACTTACATGAAGCGCAAGCAAGTTCTACTTTTGAATTATTTCATTATTTATCGTTTGAGAAACGAAAACAAACTTTTTAATGATTCCAATACTAAGTAGATATTCATTTGAGAAATGAAAGTATTTAATAAATAAATGAATAAGAAACTAAAAATGAGATTTAAATAAGATTAATACAAACAAGTTTTCATTATTCTTTAGATATAATTATTCTTTTCTGAAGTACATACAAGGTCGTTCAATTATACAAATCAAAAATAATAAAAACGACATGAAATAAATATGAATTCACTAACGCAAGAAAATATAAAATTGTAAAAAAGTTGACTGACTGAAGGTAAAATATATACTTAAATACTAAATGTGGAATACTATACATGGAACTATTGAACATAAATTCTGTATAGAGAAGCTGTGCACTTTTATGCCATAGTAGAGCAATGTTTTTCCAGACCGAAGTCTATGCCATCCTGAATGGGGCCTGCTGGATCATTGAGGAGGAATCGCGAGGGATATTCATAGGAGACTGCAGTGACAGGAAACCCTTCAAACTACTCAAAGATCGTAAGCGAATATAAGGCAAAGCTGAAAAGTGTCACAAAACACAATCAACTAAGCCTTGTCTGGGTTCCGGGACACTCTGGTGTTCTTGGCAATGAAAAATCTTACAAACTAGCCAACCTAGGCTCAGCGGGCAATCCCCTGGAGCCAGTAATCGGGGTAATCACAGAATAAAAAGCAAGTGTCTAGCATATGGCAAAAATGTGAATCATCGATGACCCCATATGCAAATCCTGCCTTAAGGACGTGAACACAGCAGGAGCGAGAAACAGAGGGCGCATATTGGGAAACTATGTTTTGGCCGACCTCCTCAGAGACCTCCTTAGAGGGAAGTGAAGACACCTAACCCCTTCAATATCCTATCTCTTTCCTTCTACCTTCTACCTTACCCACGAGAACAGCATGGTCCGAATGGACTGAGTGCCATGGAGGGCTTATAGTCTTCCCGCCCACCCTCACATCATGAAGCATAAATTCAGATATTATATTTTCTGAAACAATTTATGCTCATTTAAATATTAAGAACTAGTAGAGCCCTGCGGCTTTGCACACAAGCTTGAAGTCAATGAGCCCAATAAATCAAGTTTTTTCATACTACACTCCATGGGCGATGCCACGCCTCTTTTATGTAATGCCCAATCCATTCCTCCAGTCGATGGGTGTGACCCGGTTTCATTGATATGCGACTTTCAGTTCCTAAGTTACGCGGAAACTTGTCACAAAAAATATGCCGCGCCCCTTGCTCAACGTCCATAAAATTTTTCCAGTAGTTAGAATGACACATCTATGGGACGATGGTATACAAAACTGCAAAGCTTTCCAACTTATTGTTCCTAAGCTATTCCACATTAAAAAATTGGGTTCTATGGGCGGTGCCATGCCCCTCGTCCAATACCCACCCACTCTCCCTGTCGAAGGGCACGTCTAAATCGTAAGTCTTTGATGCGTGATGTGCAGTTCCAAAGTTATTCAAAACAATAAGGTCGCTTCAAAAGTGCCACGCCCTTGTCCACCGCCCATAAAATTTAACCACTAGAACGACACGTCTAAGCCATGATGCTGTATCAAATTTCAATGCTGGCCGACTTATAACTCCTAAGCTATTCCACATTAAAAAATTGGGTTCTATGGGCGGTGCCATGCCCCTCGTCCAATACCCACCCACTCTCCCTGTCGAAGGGCACATCTAAACCGTAAGTTTGTGTCAAACCTCTTTGATGTGTGATTTGTAGTTCCAAAGTTATTCAAATCATTTGAATTGCTTAAAAAGTGCCACGCCCCTTGTCCAACGCTTACAAAGTTTTACCAGTGAAACGGCACATCTAAACGGTGGCCCCGCAGCGAATTTTAATGCTGCCCGATTTCTCATTCCGAAGATATTCCATATTGAAAATTTAAGTTGTATGGGCGGTGCCACGCCCCCTTTTCAAAAACCCACCCCATTCCCCTTATCGAAAAACACAACTAAATAATACGTTTGTACCGAGTGTCATTGATGTGAACGCAGTTGTAGTTCCAAAGTTACACCGGCATTTAAAAAGTGCCACGTCCCTTGTTAAACGCCCATTAAATTTTACCAGTGAAACGGCACATCTAAACGGTGGCAATATATAGATATTTGCTGCAATGACTTACAAAATTTTTTTATATCCATATTGTTTTGCACAAATATACCACAGGTAATTTCTGTCATCATAATGGGCATTTCAGGAAGGCGTAAAAGGTGGGCGTGGTCAACCTTATATGTTATAGCCTATGTTTACCGCTATGAAACACAGAATCATTTTACATCAACATTAATTTTCAGACATGTTCCGTAGCTTTGTTTTGTTAGTTTAGTGGCCGCGGAAAATGGGCGTGGCCGAATATATTATAGCCTATGTTTGCCGCAATTACACGCAGAATCGTCTGATACCCATATTGCTGTGACAAATATATCATGGCTGATTTGTTATTATAGTGGGCGTGGCGAAAAGGCATATCAGATGGGCGTGGTCAATCTTATATATCCAATGTTAACATCAATTAAACACGGAATCATTTGATATTAATACTGAGTTACCGACATGTACCGTAGCTTCGTTTTGTTAGTTTAGTGGGCAGCTAAAGTGGGCGTGGCCGATTATATTATAGCCTATGTTTGCCGCAATGACACGCTGAATTGTTTGATACCCATATTGCCTTACAAAAGCATACCATAGATGAGTTTTGTTACCATAGTGGGCGTAAGAAGGGGGCGTGGTCATTCTCATATAGCCTATGTACCATTCCCCCAGCTAAAAATATGTTTGGTGCTTATTTCATCCAAATCGGTTCAGCGGTTTTTGCCTGATTGTGGCTCAAAAAAGCAACGTCACACTTGGCTTTATTTAATAGTATAGATTATTGAAAATAGTACCATGATTATTTTCGCGGCCCTGACAGGAGACGATTCAGCATTATACGAAATATCTACATATTATACTTTGGTATATCGGAATGACGACTTGTAATTCTTTTCGCACAACACAATTTGGCATCTTCCAAAACTCAGATGTGAAATCTTTGAGGCTACAACTTATTTTTTACTTATATCAAAGAAATAAGGATTGTCAAGTGATGTTCTAAAGCAGGACATGCCATATTTTTTTGAATTTTTTTTCTGAAAACACAGTTTTATTTTCTTTCTTTCTTCCTTAATGTATTTTTCTTCAAGCCAGTCTTTGTTTAGAAGGACTTTTTGATAGGACTTAAGAAATAATTTTAATAGCTTTATGGGGGTCTAGTACGACTACATCTCATCGATCGAGTGGTCAAAAATCCTTCGGTATATACAAGTGACGGACCGGCTAAAGACTCTGGGAAACTTGATGTCAAGGACTGCCCGCAGAATCACCAAATGATGGGGCTGGCAAGATGTACTTCAAGTACTCGTATCTACGAATCTAGGTACTTGCTAGTCCGGTGGGAGGTTATAGCTGTGGTCAGTCGCGCACACAGGATTTCATTTTGGGGGGAGGGGGGGCTTGGCGTACAACTTTTGTCCGAATACCATTCGAAACCATATTTTGTTTCAGAAATTTTTGTGTTTGTGGGGTTTGAACCCCCAAACCCCCTTCTCCCCTGCATGCGCCACTGGCTGTGGTACAATGGACAGTAAATGTCAACAATATATGAAAATGATACTCTTAACGATCCTCAAATCACACCATAATAATTTTGTTCTTATAGATTTTCGCGGGAGGTGGAAATCTTCATAGATAATGCTGTATCCTTATTCATCGGCACCACCTTAGTACTCTTATTCTGCTGAAGAATTGGCGAAATAAGACCAACTGGTTTAACCTGATGGAACGCGATTTTCGAATATATTTTTGTGATTTAAGGCCCATGCATGGACAATTTTTCAAAGCTATTCAATATGTAACTACTTATACAAATTTTACAATTTAGTGCAAATGCACTTTTTTTTATTAAATTTTTATATGCACAAAATATGTTGTGCACTCCGAACAATGTCACATTTGTAACGACAATACTTGCATTCATTGGTGTTTTAGTTGTGGTTATTTGTATAAATAATTAATTTTTTTTGCGGCCACCAGCTATTTTTAATGTCATTTTATGCAAAAGCTGTTTATAAATAAGCGAATAAACCAAAACTAATTCTCTGAAATCCGCTGAGATATTTGTGTAATTAAATAAATATGTGCCGGCGCTTAGCATCAATAAGCTGCTTACTACATATTTTGTGGTGGCTGTGGTATAGAATGCAAATATTTCTAACTCTAATTAGTGCCAAATGATGTGCAGTTGCATGTGTGTCAAATATTATGAAATTTGTGTTGAAGGGGTGCGGGAATTGTCGCAAGTGAAACATTTAATTTATACGCCAAATTAATTAGATAAGTATTACGATGACATTCAATAAGCTCTCCGCTTTACTAAAACACGGATTATAGAGTCCTCTTTTATATTGAAAGGCACAACACCAGCGCGCAGTTTTCAAAAGCCCGAAAAATTCTTCACGTACATAATTTAAAGTACAATTCAATTGGTTGTAAACATATTGAAATAACTCAAAGAAACCCACCAAAATATCGTTCAATGGGGGGAAACAATGCAAATGTGTTCGTTGCACAGAGAAATTGCAATGAACATTTACTTGCACATTGCATACTTTTGGGCGCCGCATGTTTTAGCCAATAGGTAAATTAATTAAATACCGGAAGGTTATACAGTCGAGCTCGAGCTCCTACTGAGCACAATGTGCAAGTTCTTTGCTGTTGTGTTGTTGTTATTGTTGTCGGTGAGGACTTGCACAACGAGCGGCAATTGTATCGATTTAATGATTTAACGAACACGGAGCCACATATAAGAGGCTGTGAAATCGCTGCACACTCAAATCAATGGCGAATAAAAATAATATACAAAAAATTCAAAATAAAATTCAAATAAAAGCCTTGCATCTATACTTTTGGTGTGGCTGATGTTGTGCGCATTTCACGCTGCATAAAGTGCATGAATATAATTGAGCATGAATTAAAAACTGCTCAGCTTTAAATCAATTAAAATTCCGCTTCAACTCGTTTGGGACTCGGCGCCGTTTTTGCGCGATTTTAACCGCACGCAGCGAAAGTGTCGGCGCATTTTTATGCCGTGCATTTTATTTGCATGCAATTACATGTGGGCCGGCCGTCGGCTGGACACACGCACACACATGCGGTGTGTCCGTCAGTGCGGCTATTCGTCAGTGCGCTCGGCTGTCTGGCTGACCGGCTGCAATTACACTCGCACCGATCTGTGTATTTATTCGCTGCTGAGCGCGGGTGTGAATTGCCAGTGAAGGCCGCATCGCTCGCGCTCGCAGCCAATCTGATTGGCATTGTTTGCGTGGCGGGTTGTTTGGCAGTCGGCGCGCCCCGGTTTGTCTGTGTATTTGTTTGCATTAATTATGCGTTACACACTCCTTTAATTGCATTAAATTATGTGTAAATAGTTTAATTTTATTTGCCTCGCTCTTCTTTTTGATTACAATTTGCGTACTTTTACATGTGCAATGCTCATTCTTTATTGAACTTTGTTCGGAAGCGCCCATTAATTATTTTTAAAATTGAATAAATAAATAAAATATTAAATAGAAAATTTAATAAAATAAAAATAAGTAATTTTTAAGCCAATGCAGTGTGAAGAATTGTCTGAAGTTATAATACAAAAATGCTTAGGTGCACCTTAAATGCGCCTAAATCATAGATGAAATACAGTGGCTCAAAGGTGAAATGGAAATAGTCTCTCAACCAGTTATAGATTACAAATATTGAGTCATAGGTTTTTTTATTTACAAAAGTGATAAGATAACTAAAATCAGAAAAACAGAAATATAATAGAAATATATACTTTCGTTTTATATTCATACAGTGCCTCAAAGTTAAAACGGAACAACCAGTTATAGACAAAAAATATTGGGTTGTAGTTTTGATATAACAGAAATATTTTGTTTATTAAAAAAGTGATAAGATAACTAAAATTAGCAACAACAGAAATATATTTTCTTTTTTCATACATACAGTGGTTCATAGTTATAATGGAACGAAGCAGTTATAGATAAAAAATAATGAGTCATAGGTTTAACATAACTGAATTTTATTTTTATTAAAAAAGTGATAAGATAACTAAAATCAGAAAAAACAGAAAAATAATATACTTTCGCTTTATATTCATACAGTGCCTCAAAGTTAAAACGGAACAGAACAGAATAAATATTTTGTTTATTAAAAAAGTGATAAGATAACTAAAAGAAGCAACACCAGAAATATATATATTTTTTTCATACATACAGTGGCTCAGAGTTAAAATGGAAAGAGCCTCTCAATTTGTTATAGATACAAAATATTGAGTCATAGGTTTGACATAACTGAATTTTAATTTTATTAAAAAAGTGATAAGATAACTAAAACCAGAAAAAACAGAAATATAATATAGTTTCGTTTTATATTTATACAGTGCCTCAAAGTTAAAACGGAACAGAACAGAATAAATATTTTGTTTATTAAAAAAGTGATAAGATAACTAAAAGAAGCAACACCAGAAATATATATATTTTTTTCATACATACAGTGGCTCAGCGTTAAAATGGAACGAGTCTCTCAACCAGTTATATATACAAATATTGAGTCATAGGTTTGACATAACTAAATAATATTTTTTATTAAAAGAGTGATAAGATAACTAAAATTAAAAAAAAAACAGAAATATAATACTTTCGTTTTATATTCATACAGTGCCTCAAAGTTTAAATGGAACATAACAGAAAAGAACGGAACAGAAGAAATATTTTTTTATTAAAAAAAGTGATAAGATAGCTAAAAGTAGCAACGCCAGAAATGTATAGATAAAAAATATTGAGTCGCAGGTTAGATAAAACAGAATTATTTGTTTATTAAAAAACAGTGAGAGATAACCAAAATCAGTAAAAACATAAATAAAAAAGCAGACTCGCGTTTCATATTCATACAGTGGCTCAAAGTTAAAATGAAACAAGCCACTCAACAAGAAGTGGATCAAAAATATTGAGTCAAAGATTTAACAAACCAGTATTATTATTTTTATTAAAATTGAATTAACAATTGATAAGAAAACTGAAATCAGCAAAAATATGTACATATTTTCTTTATTCATTCATAAAAAAATCCAAATATAGTTGTACATGGACAATGAACCTCAACGTTAAACTGAAACAAAAAAAATGCATATGAAAACAATGCAACAATGCTGAATCTAAAATTAATTTTGTTAATTGATAAAATTAATTTAATTAGCTAATTAATGAATTTTAAGTTGCAAAATTTTTTTTGTAAAAACAGCATTTAATCTAATAATTTTGGACACTAAAACGTCTAGATTTTTGCTCATTCTTTGATTGTAGCCAACTTCACTCGATTTTTTAAATGAATCATGTGAAGTTTGCATTTATCTCTTAACAGCTCTACACATGCTCAATGCCCATTCAAATCGTAAGATATAGGAGGTATTTTGAACACATGTGGACAATTGTAAAGAAGCCCCAGATTCGCACGCATACGGTATGAATGAGTCATACCTGCAACGTAAGTTTTGAAACGGTTTCTTCGAGGAACTGAAACGCATCTTCATTACTAAATTTGAGCAGAGTTTCTATCAGATTCACCTTCAAGTGTTGGGTACATTGTTTGGACCATAACATCAGCGATAATGAGGAGCCTCCCTGGACCTGTAGATGCTATTAAACGCTTTAACATTACGGAACCCATACATATAGTGCTTTACTGTTAGGCAAGGCAAGTTATTTTCCTTCAAGCTGATATTCACCTTGGCCCAAAAACATATCTACCATGTAAATATCTGCGAAATCGAATATTGTTCCGAAGTTTTGATTACAGACGACAAGAATTTCACTGTTCTCTTCAATCAAAAGGCTGTGCATATGTTTGGTGGATGTAAAGCTGAAAAAAGAACTTCTGACAGAACGTCTCACAGAACGCCTCACAGCAAAACATTGGGATGCTTCAGCCATTTGAAGGATGCTCTAACTGACATATTACGCACGTTTGGACTTTGAGAAGAATTGTGAGAGAATTTTTCATAAATAGATGCCGATGATCCGTGTTCATTAGCTTGTCGGATTCTCACCAATAGAGACCAGTAATCCTGCCGATAGATTGACTGAAGAGATCCATTGGTGAGCCGCTTTTCGTTCCTTTGTTCGTGTATAGCAATGCGACGGTCGTACCTAATTATCATTCTCCCTCTGCCACTAATGATCTCCCTTGCTACTCTGGAATTTAAAAATCATGGTTTAAAAAATCCGAGTCTCAAAAGAATGATTAAGGCAATTTTTTTTAACAAAAATCAAAATGAAGGAAACATCGCAAAAAATAAAACTCTACAATTAGAACAAATTAAAAAATAATTTTTAATTATTTGTCAAAAAACTTAACTCAAGAAATTAAACCAATGACTATGTGACACGAAACTGAGCAGGGAAATGATTTTCAGACCTTTTCTGTATTTTCCCATCGTCCGACAGTGCATACGTTTTAGTACCCAAACACTCTAAAGCGCACATTTTTCCTAATTGTTGTAAATATGGCATTGCAAACTAAATTGTTTTACTGGTCTAAGTCATTTTGATTGTAACGCGTATCACTAAAAGAGAGACCAAAAATATTTCATACACTAAAGTTGACAGATATTCGATTGCTTTTTTTCAAATTCATGTCTCATTGAGTTTGTCGTTTCTAATGCAACAAGAAATAGTGATGGGAAGTTGAACTGAACTGGGAAGTTGGAAGCTGAAAGGCAAGCAATTCAAATGTTAAGGCTTTCCAGGCTTTCAGCAGAAACTGAAATAAAATCCTATTAAAACGCGAATGAAAACAAAAAAAAAATATTTTAATATTCGAATGTACCAGCAACCATTGTCCTGGAATTTGTATGGGAAATTAACTCTCTAATCAACTCTGGGGCCTGGTTTGATCGAATTAGCAACCATCACCCCTCTCAGTTTCGCGTCCCATTCTCATTGACTAAACTCAAGAAAAACAGGAAAATGAAAATAACATTTTTTTAAATTTTCGTTATTTATTGAGAGTAACATACGAATTGCAATTAAATGAAATGCTTACAACAATCGTTTTCCCGCTCACACAGCGGCTTACGTGCAAAGGATGGGCATCACCGAGTCGGATGAATGCAGAAAAAGCATGCATCCAGTCTTTTTGTATTTATTTATAACATAACAAAATAGTTATTAGTTTAATAAATAATAAGAACAATTGAAGAACTGAACAATTTTTGGAAAGCAACTGACTCATTTTGCAGTGCAAAATCAATACGCAATTTTCGGTCACGAAATTCTACCTCAATGCGTTTCAATCAATTATCCACATGTATAATGAATGTGTGTGTGTGTGTGTTTTTGTGTGTGAGTTTGTGCAAAGGCCACAGCCATTTGCAGTGTGCAATTATCACCAAACTTCGATTCCCGTATTGCTCATTCGAATTTCGTACGCTGAATTGGCGCAAGAAATTTACGAAAACATTAGGAAGAAGAAAAATCATTTCGCCAAATAATGTTCAAACTACGCTCGCCCATAACACGTTCCAGCGCATCCGATGGCATTACGAGTACAGCAGTGCCGGCAATAGATGTCGCACTTATTCGCACTTGCACTCGAGTGTGTGTAGTCAGCGCCTGAGCGCATTGAACGCAAATGAACGAGCACATTCGATGCTCGGTGAAGGCGCTCGCCAAGCGAAACGCTGTGCAAGACATCGGACTGGGCAGTGCCGACAACAAAAGACACTGAAAGTGGTGTAATAAAAACAACAACACCAACAACAACGGCTTGTTGTACACCCAAGTGCAAACAGTTGTACAGTTGGTGTTTGTGTGTGTGCAACCATAAAATGCATGTTGGGACAAAAGTGTCGGATAGCAAATTGGGCAAATGTTACAATTACCGAAAACTGCAAACAAAAAAATAAATAGAAAAAATTTAACAGATTCAAAGTTATATTCGGTCTTATGGACTGTACGCAATACGCTACAAAGAACGTTAATGGTTTTCAAGCTGGTTTCAAAATTAACTAATGGAAAAAAGAAGAAAAAGTGGAGAACAACTTAAGTCTATTGTTAGCGATAGACTTTTTGACAAAGGTTTCTAATTAAGGGTTAAAAAGTTAGTTGTAAGGATTGGGATAGGTTAGGTTTCTTTCAATTTCATAAATGACTTCTTTCAATTTTATTTCTTTCAATTACATAAATGACTTCTTAAACGTAATTTTCATAATTTTGTACAATGCATAGGATTTTGAGAAATTATATTACTATTTTTAAATTTATTTCTCATGGACTAAAATGAATTGATTGGTAAATTTATTGTTTCATTGTTGCTGAGGGTTTAATTTTTGAAGGCTTAAAATTGATATTTTACATCTGAGTCTTGCAACTTTTGAACAATAAACTGACATTTCGATGGTGTTTTGCTTACTGCTTTGCTTGCTTTGCTTGCTTTGCTTTGCTTACTTTATAAAGTTTTACCTATTGTTCTATTCAAAATTCTTTCGAAAAATCTATTCATAACACCGTGCGACAAAAATTAAAAAAAATGTTTCACACCGGAAAAATCCATATGGGCGTGAAACTAGAAACCAAATATAGTAATACTGCGTACTCAGTTTTTCATTTCTACATCCTTTGTCCTTTTAAAAGGACTTCAAAATTTTGAAGGGGATAAAAAATATAAAAATATAAAAAATACTTATCCTCGTTAGAATATGGCGATATGTTTATCAAATGAAAGAAGAAAGGCTCAAGAATAAAAAACGATCCTTTGAAAATTTTAATCCTTTATATCCTTGAAAATGTACATAGAATTTTCTTGAAAAGTTAGTATGCTAAAACCCAAAATCTCGTGGATCGCGTGTCAAAATGTCATTATTCTCACTTCATTGATTTTGCATCTTTTTATTATTTAAAATACTGATACTCAAATCAATTAGAATTTTTGTACTTCACTAGAATTGCAGCTTCCGTTTTTTATTTAATAACTTTCGAACCAATTAAGTTAGAGTAATGAAATTTTGACACGTGATCAAGGAGATTTTCGGTTTTAACATAGTTACTTTTCAAGAAAATTCTATATAAATTTTCAAGGATATAAAGGATTAAAATTTTCAAAGGACCTTTTTCATATCCTTTTTTTACAAATAGATACAAAATCAATTTTATTTAAATTCTGGAGCCTTAGATTTTTAATATTTTTTTTATTTTTTATCCCCTTCCAAATTTTGAAGTCCTTTTAAAAGGACAAAGGATGTAGAAATGAAAAACTGAGTACGCAGTATTACTATGTTTGGTCTCTAGTTTCACGCCCATATGGATTTTTCCCGGATGAAAAATGCTGTCGCACGGTGTAATTAGACAATTTCAAATCAAACAATTTTTTAAAACCATTCAATGGCAAATTGAGAAAAAGATTTACAGTCAGATAAATCGACTAAATTGTCAAAAAATCTACAAAAATCATAATCAGAAAAATTTTAAATCCACTTGAATGCAATTTATGCAGAAAGAGCCCTCAATCGTATTTAATTTTCTTACAAGGTACTCATAGATATTACAGCATTTCCTTGCAACGTTTAAACAGACTGTAACTGAACAGCATGCAGGATGTAGTGCGTGAAATAACCAGCGAAAAAACTGCAACAGCAGCTACACAACGACAACACGAAAAAAGGTAACACCGGCAGCAGCGGTAGCGGCAAAAATGGCAATAGTTAGCAGATAGAAAAGTCATATTAGTTAGCGTCACTTCCGGGAGCAACTTTAGTGCTCACACTAGCGCCGACAGACATTCGGAGACTCGCATAAAAACGGCAATGATTCCGAGTGACCCCCAGAGCAACGCCACACAAACACACGCACACAGTGTGCGGCGTGCACTTGTGTGTTTGTGTGCCGCAGCCGCCGCACACGAACGCACACTTGAACAAATAACCAACGAAACAAGAATGCGTACAAAATGCTGTGTGCAAGTTGGTGGCACTATCGCCAACACCAACAGTGCTGCTGCTAATACGACTAACGCCGTGTACTTGTAGTTGTAGTTGCTTTTGGTACAGCGGTCTGCTGATTGCCTGCAAGCAGCACGTTTACGCTTGGAGGATATGTTTACGACACTTATGGGAGCACTCAGCTGGAAAGAGTTACCGGGGACTTGACTACACGTCGTAGGTAGGTTCGTGTGTGTGTTCGTGTCGCACCAGCTGCTTTTGACTGTGTGTGTGTGTGCGTGTGTGCTTACGTGCGCTGGGACACAGGACACAGATAGTGCAACGTCATACATGTGGCGCACAATGAGCGAATGCAACGTTTGGATTGCCACTTTAGCATTTATCTAATAGAGTTGGATGGCAGCGAGGGTGCTCTGCTCTTAGCATTAACATTGTTCTTTTTGTTGTAGTTTTAGTTGTTCGAGTTGACGTGTTAGTGTTAGCACACGAACGAACATATGTAATTAATATGGATTTGAAGAAATTGGCTGGAGCTAATTGTAATTACGGCTAATAAACACGTCGATTTAATGTGGTGTATGCAGTCAACATCGATTTCACATATGTTGGCTTTAAAGTTGAAATAAGTTATGGGGTAAGCGAAAATAGTTGCACATTCAAATAGTTGTAAATTCAGTGTAAATATTGAATGGCTTGGAGCATTTACGAATTTATCGAGGGAATGAAAACAATAGATCAGATGTACATTATGTATGCTAAGAAGGAAAAGTGCTTACAAATATCATCAGCTCTCAGCATGAAGACAACTATTATTGCATTCAAATGCAAAACAAAAATTTAAACTATTTGCCGCCTTGAATGTGGTTCAATTCAGCGCCTTTGCAGACGTGACAATGTCTTTCGTATTTATTACCCCTCCTGCTGTGTTCCGAACAAAATTACCCACTTTTAAAAAATTATGTTGTTGTTTGTAATCTTCTTTTGCACCAATTTCCAAAAAACTAAAAAAAGTGACATTTCAAATAATTGATAATAACACTGGACAACAGTATGTCTGTTGCATGAAGTTTTTTACATAAATCTGAATGGTTTTTTTGTTATTTTTTGTACAGCAAAAACCAAAAAAATTTTGAATAGTTCGAAGGAAAATTAAAACAAACTTTGCATATTTTGAGTCCCTTTGTTGTTCAAAATGGCAGAAAAGCCATGACATGAGCACATTTTTGGTATTATTTCGATGCGAATGTGTATTCCGCCAAATAATTGGGCTGTGTTGTATTGCTTGATGTGATTGCTTTTACAGAATTCTTAGACGGTGACACAGCGGCGATAGTCCTGGAGGTGATGCAATATGGGATTAAGACTGAGGTAGTTATAGCCTCAGCCTACTTCCCTGGGGATGCTGCCGAAATTCCACCACCAACAGTGAAAAATCTTGTGGACCACTGCAGAGCCCACGGAAAAAACCTTATCATAGGTTGTGATGTCAATGCCCACAACGTAGTATGGGCTAGTACGGATACAAACAGTAGAGGTGAGTTACTCCTTGACTATTTATTAACCAGTAATATGGCAATTGCAAATAAAGGTAAAATACCGACATTTGTAAATGCCATACGACAAGAGGTACTCGACTTAACTCTAATCACTAACAAAACCTCTGATCTGATTCAGAACTGGAGAGTCTCAGAAGAGGACTCAATGTCGGATCATAGGTATATTTTCTTTAATATAGAAGGGCCGACAAAGAGTGTCTCACTCTACCGTAGCCCAAAACGGACAGACTG
Source organism: Melieria crassipennis (assembly GCA_963668005.1). NCBI lineage: Eukaryota > Metazoa > Arthropoda > Insecta > Diptera > Ulidiidae > Melieria > Melieria crassipennis. Next base: position 35,008,442 of record OY764962.1, on the reverse strand, counting down.
GAAGAGATATGCAGAAAATATCTCAACAAAAATAACAAGTCACAATCACTTCATTAGGACAACAGAAGAACTAGACAGAGAAGTTGCAAACATAACTGACGTACTTACAAACTCGTACCATGATTGCTGTCCACTCAAAACTAAGACCTCCACGAAGAGTGTCCCATGGTGGAACAACAATCTGGCACAACTTCGAAAATTGGCTAGGAAGGAATTCAATAAGGCCAAAAGAACTAACTTCTGGGATAACTATAGGAAAGCCCTTACAAAGTACAATAAAGAAATAAGATATTCCAAAAGAAGATCTTGGAAAAAATTCTGCGAGGATCTGGGGGACATTCCGGCAACGGCCAGAATCAAAAGTACCCTGTCCAAAGGACATACTAATCCGATAGGCACACTAAGGGACGCTAATGGTACCCTAACAAACTCATTTGGAGACACTCTAGAGCTTCTTTTAAAAACTCATTTCCCAGAGTGCAAAATACGTGCAAGGGGTCAATGCACTCCCGAAATTATCTCACCTGTACAGCCTAGGCCAGGTGATACCATAGCTAACAAAATTATTAGCTTCGATAGGGTAAAATGGGCGATCAACTCATTTAAGCCCTACAAATCGCCAGGACCAGATGGCATATTTCCGGCACTCCTCTCAAGGGGCACGGATAAACTAATTCAAAAAATGGTTCTAATCTACAGAGCCAGTATTATACTTAGTTATATTCCAAAAGTCTGGAGGGAGGTAAGGGTTATATTTATACCTAAAGGGGGTAACAAACCCCCTGACTCCCCCAAATCCTACAGGCCCATCAGCCTCTCATCGTTTATGTTAAAAACAATGGAAAAGCTTATAGACCTCTACATAAGGGAAGAGGTACTATTACAAAGTCCACTACATAAATATCAATTTGCATACCAAAAGAACAAATCAACTATCACAGCACTGAGTTGCTTGGTGACAGATATAGAAAAAGCACTCGATGCAAAAGGCATAGCCCTATGTACATTTATGGACATAGAGGGCGCCTTCGATAATGCAAACTTCCAATCTATGGTATTAGCCCTCTCTAATAGAGGGACAAACCACAAGGTTACCAATTGGATATGCAGCATGCTAAATCAAAGGGTAATAACCGCTAACTTAGGACCCGCAGTACTAAGCAACAACGTAGTAAAAGGCTGCCCGCAAGGTGGGGTTTTATCTCCCTTATTGTGGTCTATACTGGTTGATGAATTAGTTAAATTACTAAATTCGAAAGGATATAAAACTATAGGCTTCGCGGATGACCTAGCAGTAATAACAAAGGGCACGCATGAAGGCACATTGCGCGACCTTATGCAAAAAGCTCTAAACGAAACCTGGAACTGGTGCAGTAGAGAGGGGCTATCAATTAACCCCAATAAAACTACCATCGTTCCATTTACAAGAAAACGGAAGCTTGATCTTCCAACACTAAAAATAAATAATATAACTGTACCCGTTAAGGCTGAGGTCAAATATCTAGGAATTACCCTAGATCAAAAACTCACCTGGGAACCGCATTTAAACACAGTCCTCAAAAAAGCAACGAAATCGCTATGGACCATAAGACAATTACTGGGTAAATCTTGGGGCCTTTCACCCCGTATGACATCCTGGGCGTACACACAAATGGTAAGACCCATCATACTATATGGTGCTCTAGTATGGTGGGGCAAAACCAATCAGAGTACAACAATAAAAAGATTAAACAGAGTTCAAAGGTTTGCATGCCTTAGCATTACGGGAGCAATGAAAACAACCCCTACTGCCGGCATGGAAGCCTTACTCGATCTAACACCGCTACATATAGCCATCCAAGAGGACGCAATCTTAAGTGCACTCACGCTATATAGGCATAACCTACTTAAACAGGGCAACCTAACGGGCCACTTGGGAATTTTAAAACAAATAGAGGACACCCTCCACAAATCCTCATATCTTGACTTCATGAAACCCCATTTCAGCCCAACAAGGAAATATATAGTTGACTTTCCGACTAGGGAACAGTGGGACAACAACCCGAAATGGTTAAAAGAGGACGCTCAAAAGTGGTACACCGATGGCTCTAAAACACCTTGTGGTGTAGGAGCTGGAGTAGTGGGCCCTGGGGTCAACTTAGCCCTTCCGATGAGCTACAATACCTCAATATTTCAAGCTGAACTCTATGCAATATATGAGGCAGTTCGAACAATTGCTAAAATGCACCCTCAAGGAACAACGTTCACCATACTTTCGGATAGTCTGTCAGTTCTAAAAGCCCTTGACAGCTACTCCTACACATCAAAAATCCTGCTTGAATGCCACAAGGAACTCAACGCCCTAGGGACCCAGAACAGGGTTGTGCTCGTCTGGATTCCTGAGCATGAGGGCCATGATGGCAACGAAAGGGCAGACACACAAGCTAAAAATGGTGCAGAAAGCCCATTCATAGGGCCGGGCCCGATGTTTGGATTCGGTAAAACCGACCTAAAACAGGACATCCACAAATGGATCCAGAAACAAAAACAAAAATACTGGAATAATATTGAGGGACTACGGCACTCGAAAAGATTCCTAAACTTTAACACAAAACGAGCTAAATCTGCTATACTTCTTAGCAGAAGACAACTCAAAATCCTATGTGGCGCTCTAACCGGCCACTATTCTTGTAACTACCACCTCCACAAACTTGGCTTGGTCGTCGACAAAACATGCAGATACTGCAATGAGGTCGATGAAACAATGGAACACGTTATCATAAACTGCCCAGCCCTGGCACACAGACGTGCAAAGTTTCTAGGGAAACATATTCTCGGTGATGAGGACCTGATGCAAATATCGCAGAAAGGTCTGATTCAATACCTGAGCACATAAAACACCAGATGATTCAAGGGGCACAATAAACCTATTAGGTTGCAGTGCGCAAGGGCATTGTCCCTACCCATTATCATTACATTACATTACATTGCTTGATGTGTCGGCTTTTATTATACACATAACTCGTTAATTGATTTACGAAAAATGTGTATGTTTTTGACCGTCAAAGAAAACGCCTTGAAATGGCATATTTTCCGACTTTGAGGTCCAATTACCGCGGAATTTTAAAACTTATAAAAATAAATTGCATGGGAAAAGAAGCCGTGCGGTGTTGTAAATGCAACAAAGAAAATCATCAACCGGTTTATTGGTATAGAAACTACGATCAAAAATATGGAAAAAGTAGAGGAAAATCTGAAAAAGTGATACGGTACCTGTATCTCACTAACTAGCGCTGCTACAAAAAATCTGAGGGTAGATTTAAAATCAGCGCACCCAAGTTAGCAAAAAAGTAGTAGAAAAACTGCAACAGAAAAAAAGTACGATATTGTTGTGCTGTGTTATCAATTGTGTTTTAATAAAAAAAATTAAATAGAAGTGAATTTAATATTCTGTTAAGTAAGTTTAATGATTTTTTTCGAAAGGGGTTAATTAAACGGAACAATGTAATAGTTGAGCTATATTTTTGAGCAGCGGAGAAGGGCTAAATCCTTTACAATCTTTGGAATAGACAATTAAATTCCAACAAAACAAATATTTGATGTGAAATTCGATGCATGACAGTGACGAATAGGGACATGTCTCGCTGGAAGGATCGAGTGAAAGAAGCTCTCTTGGTGAGATACATATTCAAATATTTTACATAAAATTCTTTGGAATCGACAATAAAATTCCAACAAAACAATTATTCGATCTGGAAGTTTGTGGGTAAATGCGAACTTTTTTATATACGAACCAACGGCAGATCATCAATGCGAGGCTTTGCGTTGGTTCTAGAAGGACGCAGAGGTTAGGAGGCAGAGTTTTTAATACAGAAGCTGTGGACACTTGATTTGAAGCCATTTAGGTTGTAGGTACTGGAAGTAAAGGCTCTGAAGGCTACGAACCAACGCGCAGATTTCGTGAATGCGTGGCTTTGCGTTGGTTCTAGAAGGACGCAGAGGTAAGGAGGCAGAGTTTTTAATAAAGAAGCTGTGGACACTTGATTTGAACCCATTTAAGTCATAGGTAATATGTTGCGGTAATATGTTGTTCTATATTACTAAGTAAGCTTGTAAGTGCTGCCAATGTGACTTAAAGCAGTTAACAATGTCATATCTAATGATTGAATTAAACTTATAATCTTTACACTATGACAAGTTAGAATGGAAGAAACTCCCTAAATACATTTTCTTGAACAATGGGCAAAATATGTTTTCATTTTATGATATTTTTTCAGTGGCACGAATTTGTTTTTGCAAAATTTTTAGCAATAAATGAATTTTTGCATATTTTCTGGTAAAACAGTATAATTATCAACATATTCGAGGCTATTTTAGCATATTTTGCAATAAAAGAATTTTTGCATATTTTTGATACAACGTTATAAAATTTTTGAATAGTTTGAATTTTTAAAAATATACAAAAATACAAATAAAATACAATACAAATACAATACAAAAATACATCATACAAAAATTATAAAAGGAAATAAGTTGAAATATACAAATGTAGTTTTTTAAAAGTATTTATATTGGATTATTTTTTTTTTGTGCGGTATCTGCATACTGGCAGGGACACAATAGATCACTTCTGGTCTCAGTGCAGCAAATCCCATCAATTCTATCTACCAGCCGATGGAAAAAGTCGCTAGTGCTGTTACTGAGATATTTTTATAATAATTGTGGAGGTCCATAACGAAACTCAATTATTCCACTTTTTAAGTTTTTCGTTTTTTTGACTGAATCTGAGTCTACATATCAAAATCTATGTTATAAAACATACCAAAGGTCAATAATTTCACTGTAATTAAAAACCAAAAAGAATGGTTCAGACCACAATGAAACATTTCCATATGTATGCAATAAATGACTTCGAGATATTAATGAAAAATCAATGACATAAATTAATGTTATTCTATGGTAACTGTACCATAAAATTTAATTTTATTGTTATGGTAACTCTATAAAAACTGTAAAACGGTAAGAATTTTATTATACTATAAATATAATAAATAAATACTATGTATCGGACCAAAACGCAAAATTTCCAAATTTCTAAACAACTTAAAAATTAGGTAATTGAAAAATGAATTAATTTATTTATGATTTGTATTGTTCCTAGAAAACTATTATACCACAATAACTATTTAAAAAAAAATGTATATCCTACTGACTTTAATTAAATTTATTCGTTTATCCAAAAAATTGTTCTGTTGGAGCTATTGTTATGGACCTCCTCAATTTATTGTAATACAAATAATTATACAAATAAGATAAATAAATAAATAAATTCTATCTATATATTTTAAAAACATACTCATTTATGTTTTCGGCTTATTTGAAAAGCAATATAAACACTAAAACACTATTTTAATGCTTTTAAAGTTGCTTCTGATGTAAGCCTCAAAAAACCCTTTTCTTAAATTCCATTTTCTTAAAAGACTTGAAAGCACAATACAAAAATATATGGTAAAACATTTACCTGAAATTTACGATATTTGTTCAAATGTCAAAGGCAAAGTTCAACGTCAGTCGCTCGCTACAAGATTACATCGAAAGGTTTTGGCCGTAACATTAGTTTGACCGTTTTACCTCTGAAGTTATGTATGTCTGTCCTGACGTCCCATAGCCGTTGCCGCATGTTAATGACGACGTTAATTAACAAATGAGCGCGAGTAGCCGAAAGCGCCTGACAGATCTTATCAATTTGTTAATCTACAAATGGACGAAGCGCTGAAGAGGCTTTAAGTTGGAAACACACAGCATGCACGTAATTGAATGCTTGACACGGGCTGAGCACACTCCACACACACCAAACAGCACACAGCACACAACACACAAGACACAAGACACGAGCCGCAGAACTCGGCGGCAGTTAAACACACCCACGAATTTTATCAAGTGCGGAGGAATCTTTATTGACAGTTGGAGGCAGCAAGGAAATGGCCGAAGACATGAAGCACCAGCAGCCGAGCACATCAAGTGTGGGACTGGCAGCAGCGGACGACGATTTTAATGCGTAAATCATAAAAGACAAAAGCAAAGAGGCGGCGACCAACCGACGCAACGTGAGCGTGCGGGACGGCCGGGCCAGTCGTGGCTCGAGGAAGGCCACCGGGCCATGGCCTGGCTGTCGGTTTGTGAATAGTGCGAGCGACGTGCGCAACGCTGCGCCGCCGTTAGAGTAGATTAAAGCGTGCAGATATGAGCGAAGTGAAATCAAAGGAAAACAAAAGGACGAAAACGAAAGAAAGCAGCAAAAAGTGCGCGGCCGAAGACGCAACACGACCGACATGAGAATCAGTTGTTAATCCTTGACACGGCCTACGCCCGTCGTGGCAACGCCCGCCCGTTCGGCCGATGTGTTGGGCGCAAATAAATCAAAACTGTACATTGTGGGCGGTTGTCTGCTGCTCGCCACAAGAATGGCGCAGAAAATCGAATCTTCTGAATTGCTGGGCTGGAACTTGTGCTGGGCTCATTGTGCGTTCGTTTCGTTTCGACTACTTTTCATTTAGTTGTTGCTTTTTTGCTTTTGTTATTTGTTTGGCTGCGTGAAACTAATTTCGCTTTAAGATCATGTACGGTCAATGTTTGGCCAACACCTTGCAATATCCGTCGAGAGTGGAAATTGCGAGCGAAAACACTGCCACACTCACACACACACACACACACACTGCCATGACCACTCGTGCGCGCTTCACTTGTCCTGACTGCGTTTGACTTTTGCAGCAGACAACTAAACATGACTTATGACCGCTACGTGATGCAACATAAAAACGCCATTACGTATAGATAGACACATGTCTCTATGTCTATGTGTGTGTGTGTGTGTGCGAGTGTGGAGATATTTTTCTAACAAGCAAACCGGCGCGCATGTACGCTGCAACTGCCGCAGCAGCAGCAGCGGCACACATGACGTATGAGTAACTCACGTTCGCCCATTCATGCCACTGACACTTCCTTTAACCGCCACATCCTGTGTGTACCAACCGATAGTTAACTTCATGGCCATTGTCTTTTTGCTGGCTCTTTTTGCGCTTCGCCTTTTGCCGCGCTCGGACACAACGCTGTCGCTTTGTTCGGTGCATTTAATGGTTTTTTATTGAAATTCTCCGCTCAGCTATATTTTTTCATTAAAAAAGTTTTATGGCAGCGCAGAATTAGCTGAATAACTAAAATAAGCAAAAACTTGCGCCAACAACAATGCATTGGAAAGCGGCAAAAAGTTTCGATCGATAGGTGCAAATTGCAAAACAAAAGCACTCATTGTTGTCCAAATTTGTTTGGGTCAAAGTTTTTAAAATAAAGTTGGCGCATTGGCTGGCTGACTCGCGCCGAGTTGAGTGGCTGTCGATGCAATTGGCAATCAGCCGCAAAAAGTGTACATTTCCAGAGCTTAATGAGTTGTGTGCGGTGTTGCGTGCAGATAAATTTGGCCCTTTAGCGTGTTGGGGAAAAGCGAGTTTCACTAATTGTGAAATGAAATGAAAGCGAATGCGTCAATTTCAATGGAAATGTGCTTTGTTGTAAAAGTACAATAAATACTTTTGTCGCAAGTTTTGTGAAGAAATCAAAATTTTTCTGCAAATTAACATCTTTTAAAAAATTTCACTTTAAACTTGTTTGCATTTCATACGCAAATATTTGAAACGTCCACACTGTTGTCGTCGCGCTCCACCAGCTGCCATGCATCCACCTTGACACGGCAGCCCGACGCACAGTGCTTCGACTGCATACAAAATTGGGACAAAAATAGAAGGAATACTTAAAATTTACTGAAAATTGGCAGTGTAAGTCAGTTTCGGCTCCTGACTTCAAAAATATTGCTTGTTTTCGAAAAAAAGGTATAGTAAAAAATCGAATATATATAACCGATTATTTTTTCACCAACGAGCCCAAAGTAGTTGTATTTTAAAAAGTCAACCCTTAAAAAGGAGCAATTTAAAAACATTTTAACTTGAAAGGGAGGAAAGCGGGTGGTGAAGCTTATATGGATGGACTTTCTTTTGGTCGGATTGTTTTTTAAACTTGTGAAGATATACTAAAAGGAACAATAACAAAATACATATTTCAGCGTTTTTCTAAATTCGACAATTTAAAGGGTGGAACGAGGGCGGTGAAGTTGCATAAAGAAAATAATTTTTTGTTTGATATCCGTAGAGCTTAACCAATTGCTGCCGGGTACCAGTTCCGCCCATACGATTTTGATAAAATTTCATACACGACCTAGAAGTGACCTAAAATGATCAGAAAAATGAAAGAAAGAAATTTCAGCTTTATATCTCTGCACGTTGCTGAGATATTCATTGGGTATTTTGTACCCATTACGCAGCAATGGTAGTTTTTTTCCATACTTTGTGAAGTGATCAGCTAAACACGTGAACAAAAGTTGTATTTTTTACAGGTGAGTTAGGAGGCAGATTTTTGTGAGGTTCTAGGGCCACTACGTTTCGCCACATTTTCCACCTCCGGAAAATTCACGATATTTGGAGTCTGGTAACTCAAGCTAGATGGCGAAATTTTAGGGTGACCTTCACTAGGTTAAGGTAGTTCCATCTTTACCCTAACTATCCCTATCAATGGTTTTGAGAGATCTCAAACATTGACTTTTTTTGATTTTTTTAAAAATTCTTTTTCATGGGTAAAATTTTACCCATTAGGCAGCAATGGGTTAACATGGAGATGACACAGCTTTGAATATGCAATGCAGTTCAATTTATAACGGCGATGCTATCAAAGAAATTGTTCTTCAAAATTAGACCTTTCTCCTTCAAAATTAGACCTTTCTACTTATTCTAATTAAATTAATTATTAAATTACATTTTAAGGTCGGTATGCAGCTCTCAAGAAAAGCGAAACCTTCATATAAAAAAAAGCTCAAGAAATGTTCAAGGAAATTTCCTTGTGTCATATTTTCTTGAGGTGTACGCACCTCACAAGAAGATTGATTCGGTTTTTTAACACTTCTGTTACCTTAGGGTCATTTTCGAGTAAAATTTGACTTTAAAGAGCCGTAACTTTCTTATTTCTGGTAAAGAATTGTTTTCCTTTGGACTCAGTGACTAATTTTATGTCATTTGAATATACGCTAAATTTCATTTTATTTGCAACACTGGTTTACCTGCAAATGAGCAACTATACAAATTTGACCTTAGGGTCATTTTATGACCCATAGTACTGAACGCAAGAAATTGGTCGATGCGATGTGAATTTTATTAGATTTGGTTTCAAAGTATGGTGGATAAATGTTTCTGGGATTTTTGTTTTGTTTTGTGTTGGTAAGAGGGCGTGGCACTAGCTATACCACCCTTTCTACTATGGAGTTAAATCGAAATTATGAGTCATACAACATTGCAATTTCGTGCAGTGTCTCCATGTAGACACTGTTCCACTGGAAATATTTCATGGGCGTTTAATAATGGGCGTGGCACTCTTTTAACGATCCAAATTTTGTATATAACTTCGGAACTATAAGTCGTACATCAATGACACTAAGATCGAACTTACTATTGGGCCATGTTTTTCGACAGGGGAAATGGGAGGAAGGAGAAACTTAATAAAGGCATTTAATAAAGGGCGTAGCTTTGCCCACACATCTTAATGTGCAGTACAAGAGCTTTTAAGCTTCAAGGGATCGAAATCCAATAGTACGAAAACTTTATGATTGCTGGTATGAAATCTTAATTTAATCTTTCAATATAAATAGTACATATAGTACGATTTCTAGCAAGTAATAAATTTCTAAGAAATTTCAAAAGGAGTGTGAACAAGCTAGATTAAATTTCTGGAACATATTCGTGTCAGCGACAAGCAAAAAATTTACTCGTGGCTGCAGTTCGCAACTCTATTATTCCTTGCGGCATCATTGCATTTGTGATGTGAAATTCATCCCTGGAATGATAACGTAACGCTGTTTATTCCATAAAGAATTGGAAAAGTTACTTCCTGGGCTTCAATTTCGCGAAAAGAAAGGAAGCCAATAATAGAATCGTGTGAGTTATCCTCAGCAGTACATTCACTAAAGAAGAAGATACTCAGTGAAAGGAAACGATGGGGCGCAATTCGGCTCAGCCGAATACATTCATTTTCATCTTCGGGAAATCGAATAATATTAGTTAATATATATTATAATTTGTATTGGTTCATTGATTTCAATATCTAGTATAACTTTCATATTTTGGCATACTTTTATAAATTAAACCTCTAAACTGAGTAATTTTTTGTGGGTCACGGGAACAGGATTTCTTGCGAAATCATTTCTTTTTGGGCGATTAACAATTAATGATTACTATCTGTTATGTATAATATAATTGTCCAAAAATTAGTTGCGATATAGTTTTAACTTCTGAAGAAATCGCAAGAATTAAAGTGCCCGAGAAGAATATCAAAAACCTGGACATGGTCTCCATGTTGAACATATTTGACTCCAGTAAGGCCAAATAGTCGCTTTTCAATAATAAAAGTAATAACTAATTGTTAAAACCACATTGCCTTAACTTTTTTGAAATACAAAGAAATAAATCGGGGTCATTTTATGACCCAAAGGTCAAATGTGCGAGTTTTTCCTAGGGTAACAGAGGGGTTAATACTTTTTTCATTGGAAAGTGAAATGACAATACTGATTTCGGCAAGAAACATATGTGGACCTATTTATTTCTCAAAGGAAAAGTGTCAGCTGACTACTTGACTACTACTTTTTCACGCTCAAGAAATATATGCTCGTTTTTTCTTGAGCGTTTTCTTGAGAGCTCCTTACCTACCTTTAGCAAACAAATTCCATAATTATGAAAAAATGGGATAATATGGCTCATAATGGGTTAAGTAGGCGTGCCAAGTGAATTTTTAAAAAGAACATTCATAGTTCGCGGCATTGACTTGCTTACACATTTTGTTCGGATTTTCAGTAGAAAATATCAAACATTAGTAGTTTAGAAAAAAATGAATATTTTCCAAAGCCGCAAAAAGACGCCGAATTTTTTTTGCTGATTTAAGAGAAGAAAGTCCATTTAAAAAAGTCATAAAAAGGATTGACGCCAGTTTACGCCATTCGATTTTAATTGTCTTTCTAAATTTGGTTATTTTTCATTTTCATTGATGAAAAAAAATTTGTTTTGAAAATTCGTAAAAAAAAATATTTCCACTAAACAAAAAACCTATCAGTAGTTCCGCTCCTATCAATGTAATATAGTTTTCAAATTAAAATAAATTGGTGTCCTATATACAACAATATCATTTCAAAAATTTGTTTATACAAGCACCTAAATTTCATATTTTACCTTCCTAATTTTTTGTTAAAATTTATCCGACTTTGACAAGCTATATCTCCTAATCTCGAAAATTTTTCGATACAATATTTCGGATCCAGCTTAACGAAACAATTACCTTTAACATGATACTACTTTCGTCAAAATCCTCGATAATTTGTTTTCCTATTTGTGTCCACTCTCGAAGCACTGTGCGACGGGTCCACTGGCAAGCGAGCGCACACAAAAGACGCTGCTGCCGATTTTCCGTCGCTGCCACAAGTCGTTCTTTTGTGCGCGGCTGCATGCCGCAAAATGCAGCACAATGCAACGGAAGTGGAAATGTCACTGTTTGTGGCACACGTCATCGTGCCACAATGCCCAAGCGGTGTTTACATATGAGTTGTTGGCGCTGCTCTGTTTGTCAGCCTGTGCAGTCGGTCGCTCGGTGTGTGTGTCACTCTTCCTGTCTGGCAGCCGGTCCTACAGTGTTGCTATTGTATTTAAGTGTATGACTTGACAACTGAAGTGGGACAAACCAAGTCAAACTGCGGCCGTTAAACCAAATGAACTTGAGCACGCAGCGAAATCCAAAAGCAGAAATATTAAGTCGAGGACTGATTAATCTGCAGAGTGTAGAGAGGAGTGTAGAAGATTCGTAGAAAAGGATTTCTATACAAATAAATATTTATCTTTTTTTATGAATATTTTCTTTCAGTTAATACTCATAACTGTTGCAGTTTGTTGATGAGCTCCACGTGAGGGTAATTTTAAACAGTGTTGGGGTTCTTGCAACAGTGAAGCAAAATTTTTCCAAAGGCCTTTTTTTTTTTGTTTTGTAATGATTTTGAAATCCAAATGGAACTTATAACATTGATTAAATTATGGATAATATAAACATGAATTATGGATAATATAAACATGAATGTTTACAGAATTTAAATTTTTTTTGTGCCATTTTATTTTTTAATTTTTTCATTGAATTCATGTCAATAAATATACCTTTAATATTTAATAATATATATTATTTCATTTTATTTAATATTTATAAAAGTGACATAAATATTCCTTTTGAACTTATATGAACTTTTAATCGCATGTACCAAGTACTAAAAATCATTAAATTTAAAATTCAATGCTGCAATCTAAAAACACTTTGAATAAAAAATACGATTGGCTAATGTTTGGTATGATCGATAGTGCAAAACGGGTTAATCGTTGACTTTAATATTCCTTTGTGTGGTCTCTAGGGGGAGGAGTAAATAAATCAGATGGCGTTGCCACCTAAAATTTAATATTTTTTTTGTCAAGACGCATCTTTCTTAAGAACACAACGAAATTTTCAGGCAGATCTGTTAAATCATTTTGTTGTGGCTGCAAGTTGAAAAGTATTTTTGTAAAAATTAAAAAAGTGAATTTCGATTGTGCATTAAACACTATTTTGAGAGCTGAAAAGCCATTATGCAAACCAAATGAAAGCTTGAAAATTATTATGAAGGCACTGATTGATTTACTCAATTTTGTGATGCTGAACGTCCTGATTGCCCAACTGAGGTCACAACACCAAAAATTATCGATGAGATCTTCTTCGCATCTGTCCGATAAAATCCACATTCGGCAAGTGAAGACGCGCGAACTTTAAGAGGCAACTTCAAAAGAGTGTTTTGCAATGTTCAACCGTAATTCATTTATTTATTTATTCATTTATATTTTCGTTTACCTAGCTTAGCCCTCACGTTCTACAAGTAACACCTTAAATCTAATATACAAATTCGCAAAGTTTTTTTTAAAAAGCTCTTGACTTAAGTCAAAATCAATATTATTGCAAATAGTGTTACACAAAAATTAAAAATTAAAAATAAATTAAATTTGTGAATCGGGTAATTCTCAAAATTTTTTGCTCTATGGGCCATATTATAAAAAATATATCTTTCTCTAAAGCGTCAATAGCTCTGGCGAGTCTATTTTGCTATCCTACATATCCTTAATGAACAGGATCCCATACATCCTGCTCCTACTTGTGAGGTCCTGCAGATTTAGAATTCTACATCTGAGTTCATAAGGCGGCATGGATGGATACAGTCGTCGAAGGGCGAACTTAGTAAAACGCCAAACGCAATTCGAACAAGTTTGGACTAAACACAGGCAAGGGTTTTGGGGGTTCAAACCCCCTAAATACATACTTGTTTGCTATAGAATTTGTGGTTGAAAAATATACCCACCAGACATTTTTTGTTGCCGGCAATAAGAAAACGAGTCGCCCCCGGCAACAAAATTATCGCCGGCAATATCGCCAGCGTATTGATTCGTATCACCAGTTGTTCTACAACGTCCGCCGAAAGCAACTCGTTTTCTTATCGCCGTGACGAGTCGTTTTCTTATCGCCTTGACGAGTCGTTTTTATATCGCCTGGACGAGTTGTTTTCATATCGCCTGGACGATTCGTTTTCATATCTAAATAAGTAAAAATAAAATACAGTCAGTCAGTTTTGGTTGGGATGGAATTTCATTTGCATACAAAGATTCAATGTTGCTATCATTGTTTTGAGCTTGAATCAATGCTGTTGATCAATGAACCGTCAGCGAATGAATAACAATTTTTAAATGCGATCAATCTCACTGAAATACAAAGCATATCAATTCGATATTTCAAAGTCCTGCGGCAATAAATCGGCGAGTCGCCAATTTGTTCCCACTGACGATTGTTGCCTATTTTTCACATTTTGCTTGGTGGGTGGTTTCAAATTGATTGAATCAAAATGATTTCAAAGGGAACCCGGCCCCCCTCAAATGAAATCATGATTGCGCCGCTGCATGCAAAGCTGTGCGATTAATTCGACGAAGATTTGTAGCAACAAGAAAGTTTTTAGTTCGAAGTTCGAAATTGCAATGGCTAACTTTTATGAATTAAGTTATAAATTGCTCCCTCATTAAAGTCCATTCTAAAGGCGACTATTTCCTGTTTCCAAATAAGAATAATTACAGTAAAACCCGCTTAAGTACTTCACCTGTAAATGCAAGTTTATTGAAGTACTTAAGCGGATTGAGTACTTAAGCGCACATAGTGTCCACAAATATTGATTACATAAATGGACTAAAGGAGGAAAAGTACATAAGTACTTAAACAGGTTTCGCTGTAAGATATTTGGGTCGAACGGTTCGTTCTATTTCATACTAATTACTTATAAATTAATTTTATAATAGATTAAAATAATTTTTATAATTTAAATTAATTTTTATTATGTATTTAATTAATTGCAAATTCATACAAAAATTGGAGAAATTAAAACATAAAACTTTGTTTCGCTAAATAGTTCTTTATTTAAATTTTCAGAGATTTATTGACCCACCATCGTGTATATACATAAGTAGCAAATAAATATACTAGTATGTACAATCAAATACATACTTTTTTTATTTTTTAGTACCTATTATTTTTATTTTATCACCACATTTGTCACATTGTCCCAGGAACAATGAAATCAACTTCCATGAATTTAGAACAGATTCTTCGTAAATGAACAATTTAATTGAGTTATTGATCATTAATTGTGTCATTTAAAATGTGTCACAGAAATAGTAAATTCAAAGCATAAGACTTATGAACGTTTTATGTTCCTTCAATTCCCACAACATTGCTGCTAATTGAGTTTTTGCAATCATAAGAAATTATTTCGAAAAATGTCTTCATGCAGAGGTAAAATTTAAGCGCTACTGAGACGAAAACATTTATTTATACACGTACACGTGCGCACATATTGCATACAATTATATTTAGAAATGATCTTTCAATTTCCATGTACTGGAAAAGCTCTGACTTCGTGCGACACATTTCGGTCACATATTTGCTGTAACTTTTTTAATTGACTTTGCAGAGACAATCGCAGACAATCAAGGCAGATGTATAGAACTTGACGCAAGTATTCTAATAACGAAGTAATATCTGTCAATTATTCACAGACTGTTGCCAGTGCGCACAGCAATTCGCACGCACACGCCCACGCACAGACAACTTTACTGGCAACAAAACGACAAGTGGCGACAGCACGCATTAAAAACAAAGCCAACTTAATTAAATAAATTTCGTTTAATGAACTTGTGTGTCACTTGTGCATATGTTGCCAACAAGCAACGTCTCAGCAACAGCCCAGCAAACTCACACACACACACACATACATCATTAGAGACACAAAACTGGCACCTTTTAAAGTTCCACTGCCGCCACACAAACGACAATGTGCCTGCCTATTTGTGCTTTTAAGCCATGATTATGTGCACATTTGTGTGTGTGTGTGTGTGTGGGTGTGCGAATGTGGGCATGTCGCCCGTTTAGGCAGCATTTGTGGTGCGCATTACAACATTAACATTATTGTTATTTGACATATCAATGGGTTGTGTGAGTGGAAGTGTGGCTGCTTTTAGCGCAACAAATTCGTACACATTTATTTATGAAACAAAACAGCATTTGTGCCGCTTGCTGGTAATGGCAACACAACTCAGCTTACTGTCGCATGTGTGTGTGTACTTGTGTTTGCATACACATACACACATTCAAGCACACCGTGTTGACGTTGATATTTGAACACGACCGTAATTGGTATTTGAAATAGACGACAAAGAGTGCGCCAGTTAAGATTTACAATATTTGCGTCAGCTTCTGCGGGTGCCGCGCCATTTTTCAGCGATAATTGGTTAAAGTGTTGCCAGCTGGTTAGGTAAACAAATTAGGTGGAGAGACTGAAAAATATTCTGTAAATTTGTTAACCCTTTCGACCCGGAATTTTACCCTGTGTCTCGATATTAATTTTTGGTATTTGTGTGTACACGACATTTGAACTCGCCACGCCTCTTTGTTAGGGTTCTAGAGCTAGTTTACTTTTGAACAATGTTAGCTTAAAACGGGTTAAATACATTTTGTATCAATATTTGTGAATTACAGAAAAATTATGTAATATTTATGGGAAAATACAAAATTATCACTTTTTGATTTTATTTAACCATTATTGAAGAAGGTTTTGATCAAACGCGCCCAATTCGTAGACTTCAATTATAATACAAACTTTCCCTGATATTGCTGCAAATTATTGGAAGTTATTTTGGGGATAACAGTACAATTTTTGTAATTTGCTTTGAATTAACTTCTAAAAATATTAATTTGTTGGTGCCTACTTAAATTAAACCCATAAATCAATCGCAGTTTTTGCTATAAGCTGACAAATAGGTGAAGGCAACTTGGGGGTCGAAAGGGTTAAAGTTCAAAATTTAGGAAATGCAATAGGGAATTGTGTTCGACAGCAAGTCTTCGTGTTTATGCAGCATTTTCAGAAGTTATTTGTGAAAAAGAGATTCATAGCCGGAGCCGCTATAATGCTGTAAGATAACTTCATTCAACTCAAGCAGATTGCGTGAGTTTTTTGGCCAAAGCTGTAGCGATATAATGCCTTTACTACCTTCAAATCAAAACAAAACTACCTACAAATAAAAAATCCTGTCGAGGTAACGATCTCTTCCTCCAAAAGGCCCTTTCTTCTACAGATTGTCAAAAAGATTTAACACAATGATAACCTCTGGCCCAGAAAAAAACACGTCTGTCATTGCATCTTCTTGTCAGGGATTAAAAAAACTGGAGTTTTCAATTTAATTATAAAATTTTAGACAATTTTTTGACTCCATTGAATTTTATCAAAAACACAGAAGATTCCCATAATATATTAAAATTACTCGAACTTTCCGATGTGAACAAGATTATTTAAATTTAAAGTAATTAATTAATTATTAATAAATTAATTTAAGTTTAGATAGATTTAATTTGAATTTAAATTTAATAATTTATAATTAATAAATTAATTACAATTTAGAAAAGCGATTGCAGATTCGTGGATCGGTGCTTTCCGTAGTTTCTGTCGCAGCGACGACACTACAAAGCTTATTTTATCTAATAACCGACAAACCCATTTTGCATTTGTTTAAGTTGTGTGAAAAGCGGTGGGCTTATTTTTATTGTATGTAGAGATTAAGACTTCATTATACTCCAGAAATGTTATGATACTTGCTTAAAATGCAATAAGTTGCCCATGATTTCTTCTGTTTCTATGAAAATGGTTTGTGTTAAGTTGGAATAAAACAAATATTTTTAATATATTTTCTAGAAAATTCAGCAGTCTTACAAAATTAACTAATAATAACTCATTATCTTAGTTCATTGGCTATAAAAAATTTCTAAACGACGATACTGTGCATTGTTTCAACGTAATTTGAAAAAATACTGAATCGCTAATTAAAACTATTCGTAAAATGTTTAAACTTTTTCCAAGTTTTTTCCCTCACACAAGAAGCACCCAAAATACGGCAACGCTGCCAGATATTTAGTTCGCCTGGTCTAGTTTGTGAGCGCCTTTGTTAACACTGTGTGTGGCTTTTGAAATCTGTTGTGGTTGTTGTTGTTTTGTTATTGAATAAACTGATTTGCGGGCATTTTGATGGTTGCGCTGGTAGTTTGGGTGTGCTTTGTGGTCGGTTGACATTCGAAGGCACAAAGCAAACAACCGCACCACACACACACACACACACACACACACACACCCAACTAAGCCAAAGTCCTGTGGCAGCGGTTCGCGCATGTGTGCGCCAGCTGTCGCAGAAGTATGCACACGCTTTGTTTTATTGCCGCTCCATGTTTTGCCTTGCTTCTCATTTAAAAGTTTTGAGCAATCTCAGCGTTTTGCCGCTTTCACACTTTCGTCCGTTCGGTCGTGTTTCACTCCAGTCGACACGGTGCTTTGTGCGTCGCACTAAACTTTACACTTGTTAAATATTTTGTTTTGGCGTTAATACACCTACACGCGCCCATACACATGCACACATACACACACACACACACATACAAGTCTTCAATCCGCGTACAGCGTCTGTTGCAAATAAAACAACGCCAACAACAACAGCAACGACACAAACAGCAACACAAACACCAACACATCGTCACCGTCGTCGTCGCTGTCGGTATTCGCTAATTTGTAATTTCGCAATCCTTGTGTTGGCAGTAATCGGCACGTACGCCCCGCCAACTTATACACAAATACACATGTATGCGTGTCAGTGTTGCCAAGTTATATAAAATATTTTATTTTATTTTATTTCATTTTATTTTATTTTCTTTTATTTAATTTTATTTTATTTTATTTTATTTTATTTTATTTTATTTTATTTTATTTTATTTTATTTGATTTGATTTTAAGTGTATGCATATAATTTTAATAAATTAAATAAAATAGAGACATACATATGGATTTATTGTTTTACAAATAAAAAAAAAAACTCGAATAGTTTTTAATAGCCGTTATTTTAAAAGAGGAAAAAATGGCCATTTGCTGCAGTTACAGGCGAAATACATAATAATATTTACATTTAATTATTATTAATATAAAATTGAATTATTAAATTTAAAATTTTTTATTAAAAAGTGAATGTTCGACAAGGCAACGGGATTTCATTCCTCATCCTTAAAGTATGCTATGGTGCTAGTTTGGCCGTTAAGTATGAACAATTATTAAAAATTTTGATTATTGATATTGAATTTTAATTGATAAATGGTCGACTGGCTTCGACAGATATCTACTGAGCTTGTTGGCTTAGATGATTGCTTAAATTTTTTTAATATATCCTTAAGTTTCGTAGTAATTCAATTTCCATCTAACAAACAAATGTAAGATCTACTGAAGGTAACAAAGGATAATAAATCCTTCATTCTAGAAAACGTCTCTTACTAAAAAAGACCAGATAAAAGACCACTTTGCTGTTTGCAAGGTACCCATGCAAAAAACTCAGATTGTTTTACAATGACTTTTACAAGAGTTGTTTAAACAAGAAAGGGTAAAATCTAGAGGATCTAGTCCATAGAAATATTTATTTGAGTCTACTTGACTTTGTTAGAAGTGGAAACTGGGCTCACAATAGATCAAAATGGACTAAGAGAGCTCCCAACTACAGAGCAGTCACTTCTACCTACCCAATGAACAGCTTCTTGTTAAATTTTATTGAACTTTGTTTTAAAAAAATCCATTTCATGTTTTATAAATGTTATTTATTTGATTCATTTGACTTTTTTAAGTTTGTTTACACTATTTATTTGATTATTTTTTCGTCAAATAAAATCTTCTTAACTGATCTCCACTTATAAATGTTAAATTGGCAACACTGGCATACTCGTATGTACGTTTGATATTTATATATGCCATATGTGTGTTTGCCTTAACACGCAGCGAGTTTAAAGTGACGTCATTTTATGAGAGCCTTCACGTTTGTGTTCGTGTGCGTGTGTGTGCACCAATGAGTTTGGCGAATTTTTGCGTGTGAATTGTGGATTTTCACTTCACCCTAAAAGTATTTTCTCTCTCCATTTCGGTTTAGTGTGCATAACTTTATTTTTACATTAGTTTGTGTGTGTGGGGGCGGGGGTGTGTGTGGTACGGTGTGCTTGTAGTTGTGTAATCCTTTTTAAACATGTTTGCGGTGGCGTAATGTTGTGTTGACTTTAATCGCGCTGTTGACTGCAAATCGCCCGGCTTTATGTAGATTTCATTTGCGGATTTCGTGTTCGTGTTTTGTTGTTGTTTCACGTTTGGTACGCGTTCACCGCTATTAAGTGAAGTCTCTGGCAGGAAGGGTTAAGTAAAATGGTTTGGTGGACGAATGCAATGATAAATAACAACATGCAAAAGTCTTAGCTCGAGCTTAACTAAAGCCAAACAGTTATCGCTGAGAAATTGTTGAAAATTTAGTGGCTGAAATTTGTAAAAAGTAGTGCTGAGCTTCGCACTGAAATTGAAAATTGTGTATTGGAAAAAATGGTACGTTTAAACTTCGTTAACGTTTAACTTTCAATTTATTTTATTTTATTTTAATTTATTTTAATTTATTTTAATTTATTTTATTTTAATTTACTTTATTTTATTTTATTTTATTTTATTTTATTTTATTTTATTTTATTTTATTTTATTTTATTTTAGTTTATTTTATTTTATTGTATTTTATTTATTTTATTTGATTTGATTTCAATTGATTTGATTTGATTTGATATTATTTTATTTTATTTTTTTTTATTTTGTTTTACTTTATTTTATTTTATTTTATTTTATTTTATTATTATTTTATTATTTGATTTTATTTTATTTGATTTTATTTTATTTTATTTTATTTCATTTTATTTTATTTTATTTTATTTTATTTTATTTTATTTTATTTTATTTTATTTTATTTTATTTTATTTTATTTTATTTTATTTTATTTTATTTTATTTTATTTTATTTTATTTTATTTTATTTTAATTTATTTTAATTTATTTTATTTTATTTTATTTTATTTTATTTTATTTTATTTTATTTTATTTTATTTAATTTTATTTTATTTGACTTTATTTTATTTTATTTTATTTTATTAATTTTTTTTATTTATTATTATTTTATTCTATTTTATTTATTTTTTTTCATTTATTATTCTTTTATTATATTTTATTATATTTTATTTTATTTTATTTTATTTTATTTTATTTTATTTAACTTAATTTTTTTTCATTTATTATTATTTTTTTATTTTATTTTATTTTATTTTATTTTATTATTTAAAAAATTTTTCCTCGATCTCGATACCAGCATTAACTGAAGCCAAATTGTGAAAATATCACCAATACCAATAATCTTCTGAACTAGCACGTCAACTACTATTATCTCCCGTACACTTAAAAATGTTCTTAATTATAAGTTGTTTCTTGTTCCCTCTGAAAGGAGCAGGAAAGTAAGACTTTTCAATCCCTTTTATTGTTCACTGTCTTCACTGTCTCTGACTGCGTTGCTAAAACATCAGCTTCACTCTTAAAACATGGTCAAGCTGGCAAAGTCGTTGAGTGTGAATTATCTGCTCAACGTCTGTAGATATTGTGCAGCTTGTGGGTTTTCAGCTCACGGTTGATGTCACCTGAAAATCGTTTTTCAAACAGTTTTATTTCGATCACTTTTAGCTCAATAGCTATAACTTTTTGTTCATGGCAACGTTGATAAGCATTAAATTATATCGATCGAGCACGAATTCTCCACTACTGCTGAGTAATTTGCCGGAAAACTTCGGTTTGTGTGTCTTTTCATTTCAACTGTATTAGACCCACTTTGGAAGATTCTCAATCGATAGTTACAAATTCGCAGTGCAACAACGATAGCTAGCTTTGAATACACTTAAGACTGCAAATTATTCTTAAGGCTAAAGACAAAGTTAGTAGTCAGGTTTGAAATCATACTCAGACGTTCAAATGCTCAGATATTCAGTAAGTGGCATTTTGACGCATAGGAACAAAAGTTGAATTAAAGCAACCAGTATTGAATTAAATGACCACCGAAACTCTGACAGTATCCTTGAGTGATAAAAAGATTCAAATGAAAAAGGAGAGAGAAACATTTTAGTAGTTATTTTCTAAAAGCGAATCTGTCAATTCACCGACGAATTTGATTGGTATTGTAAATTAAGTTGAATGTGTGTAAAACCCAGAGAAATTGTAGGTGGCAAATGTGGTTTAAAATGGTATTAGACTCAAAATGTATGTACTTAACCGTCCAAGTGAAATCTTACTGTGTCTATGGTCTGTATGATTGAGACAACTTAACACTCAGACAGGGCTTGAATAAATTTATCATTATTCACTGCGCTTGGGAGCACTGGGACTCAAGAAGGTCTTTTTATTTGACTCTATTTGGAGTTGTTGTTTTTTGCAATGCCTCTCCAGGTATTTTCCAATCGTTCGTGACTTTAAGTTAAATATCATTTTTGTATTTCTGGATGCTGGCTTTTTTTTTAGAAATTAAAAAATTTAGAGAATTTTCTAAATGGCGCTCGGAAGCAATGGCTAAGAACTTATAAGCCCATTTTCTTTGTGTAACTCCCAGTAGCGGCTTAACGAGGGGGGGGGGGGGGCGGGGGGGCGAACCGCCCCGGGCCCCCGAGAGAAGCTTGTATATACAAATTTAAAGTTTTTCAAAACTGAAACTTGTATAAAACTATTTGCGCTCCACAATGGTTGTTGAAAGGTTGTTTGTCACTTTTATCTATTGAAGAGACACAGTATCGACAATTGACTTTGAAATTGCAATAACAAATTCAGTTCAATAAAAGCAAGAAAACATCCTTTCTAAATAACAATTGTTTGCAAATTTTCAAAAAATTTTCCCTGGAAGAATGCAATATTAAATTTTTAACTTAAAATTTTGTGCATACTTTGCACATACAAAATTCTAAGTTAAAAATTAAATATCGCAATCTTAGAGTTTGCTTGTAAACTAGTGCGAATTACGCAATTACTTAACCTCATTAAACTTTGTAGACGTCAAACAAACAGTTATTATTATTATTTTTTAGTGTCCGACCGAATATTCGGTTTCGGTTTCGGTTTCGGCCAAATAAGTGGTTTCGGTTTCGGTTTCAGTTTCGGCCAAAAAATGGCCGAATAGCCGAAACCGAAACTTTCTAGAATATATTTTACATTTTGTTGTGTAGCAGATATATAGTAAAAGGAGGAGTAATTTAGATGCCAGCAATGTAAACAAACTTCTTTTTTTTAGCATATAATATTAAATTATTT
Source organism: Melieria crassipennis (assembly GCA_963668005.1). NCBI lineage: Eukaryota > Metazoa > Arthropoda > Insecta > Diptera > Ulidiidae > Melieria > Melieria crassipennis. The sequence goes on along the minus strand of OY764962.1, from coordinate 34,985,558 downwards.
AATTTTGAATATTAGCGAGTAAGGTACGAAAGGGTGATTTCTTCTTGTTTACGTTTTTAAAAAATGAATAAATTGTTTTTATTAATAAGTATTTATTTATTTATGCTATGTTTGTTTGTTTGTTCTTTATTTACTTAATGTAAAATTCGTTTGTTGAAAAAAGTGCTTGATATGGTGATTTTTATTTCAACTAGAAAGTTTCGGTTTCGGTTTCGGTTTCGGCCGAATATTAAAAAAAAACCGAATATTCGGTTTCGGTTTCGGTTTCGGCCCAAAAAAGTGGTTTCGGTCGGACACTATTATTTTTATAATTATTGGTTGGATAACAACACATCGTCCCGGAAATCCGCTTTTCTTCTTGGATAGACTCTTCTACGAAAGTAATTCTATGCTCCTTGTAAGTAAGCTACTGCTACTGGGTTTTATAAAATATTTCTGTACATTTCTAAACTACTCGACATGAAAAATGCACCTAAAAATAAAAGTGTTTTCTATACTGGAACTTTAAAATAGAATAAAATTTAGATGTATGAATCTACAGACTGGAATTCAAATCATGTATGTTTTCTCTACCTGACATAGTTTGGTTCTGAAGCTTCAAAATTTAAAATTTAGTTAAAATGATGTCTTTCATTTGATACCCATATTCCCATCATTACACGACCGCATATATTAAAAAAAATGCAAATGTGTATGTCCTTAAAATTTTAAAGTTTTTTAAAAAGGACTTTGGGCCAAAAAATGAAAAACTGACTATGCCAGATTACTATAAATGATCTCTAGTTTCACGTCTATATCCAAATTTGGACGGGTCTCGGCAAAAAAAAATTTTTTAACACAGTGATTCGTTCCATAGACAAAATTCAAAAAATGTATAGTCTCAGAATTTAACAATTTTGATGTCATTTAAAAGGCAAAACTCCAACTAAGAAAACCCCAAAAAATCTATGCTAGAAATTCATTAGTGTCTGTGCAAAAGCGGCTCAAAGTTGAAACTTTTTTCCACAAAAAATGTAAACACCTATTTTCAGTTTTTTAGTCGATTGAGTATTAAAAAATACATGGTTACCAAGAAGCTGCTGAAACTTTCAATATAGATTAAGAAATTATGTGATAATTTTCGCTTTTAATATTTTTTCAAAATTTGCAAAGCTTAGTCTTTTACTTCACTTTTAATTCAAAATATTTTTCTAAATTCAAAATGTGAAAATTGACAAAATTTAGAGAAATATATCTAAAAAGTATGTGAAAGTATGTTCCTGGTTTTTTTTTATTTTAAGAAGCATTCTTTCTTTGTCGGATTATGTAATTACATCCTCCGATATCTTCCGATCTCAGAAAATAATTCAATTTGAAAAGTGGTGTAAACACGTATTTTTCGACAAAATTTCTTTTATTTATGCCTAAAAATATGCAATCAGCATGAAAAATTGGAAAATCTGCAAAAAAGCAAAACATACGTCTATCATTATAATTTTTATTGCAAAACCAAAGCGATGTAAGACAATTTCTGTTCCTTTTTGCAATTATCAATGTTGACGTTACCGATTAAATGTATAATTTGAAAAATCCAGCCAACACACTTGGTGCTAAAGCTCTCCAAAAATGACGAAATTTGCAAATTTAAGTCTCAGGCATTGCTAAACTGCAACAATTCAAGAAAAACAAAATAGAGATTTGAATTCAGCAGACCATGATTAACTAGTATACCAAATTTTATGAAGAACGGACCACTCCTTCTAATTTTGTCCCGCGGTTGTATGGAGTCGAATCACTGTGCAGTGTAATAAATGTAAAGTTGGTGTTTTTACTCACTGCATCATAACTTTATAATTTTTATTTCAATTCTATTGATGTTAGGCTTAATATTTGCACAAAAAATATATAATAATAATATATCTTTCATCTTAGATTTTAAAACTAGGGGAGATAATTTTTTTTATCCTTAAAAGAAATATTCGAAAAATTAAGATTTTTTGGTCGAAAAATTCACTTTGTTACAACTTTCCTTTGGGGAAGTTACTTGTCAGTTACTTGTCAGTAACTTCCCCACATTTCATCTGATTTGAACATTCTATATATCACTAAAAAGGCTAAGTATCATCTTCTTCTTGAACGACGGACAGCTCGTGTTAATCAGATAATTCTTTCAGGAGATTTGTTCTCATAACTGAAACAACAGAAAAAAAACTCGTTTTTCGAAGAGTTTTTGAAAACGCTTCTTAAAAATTTTTTTTTATTTTCAGTTTCGTATTCAGCGGCCAAAGTTAGTCTAGAAAACACTTTATCTATGCACGCGATTGGCCCATTTTTTGTCGAGTAGTGTAATGATGCACTGATTGCAAAACAATCGAATCCTCCTGCTCGGGTTGCTTAAAATAATGGCCAGATCGTAGTAACGGAGCAAGATTTTCTGTTTTTTTTTTAGTTTTATGATGGCTTTGTGAAATGACGAGTTTGCTCTCCCAAAAGTTTTCCTAATTTCACGAAAGTTTTTATCAAATTTGGAAAGATTTAGTAAGATTATCCTTTTATCCAGTTTTCATTTCTTCTCTGGGATTCTATTGCTTTCTATAAAATTTCAAGCACATACACATTTCAAAATAATTTGTCCCTTTACTGTCCATTTACTGTTCAATGGGATACAAATTAAAAAAAAAACTTAAAAAGCATAACCGGAAATTCCAGTTATTAGTTTTGTACGCAAACTTATTCTGCACCGTTTGTGGGGGCCCCTCAGCCGTCGCCGCCCCGGGCCCCCGAGCACCTTAAGCCGCCACTGGTAACTCCACACCTTCTTACCTACTTAAATGCGCAATTCATCACAACTGATGTGCACTCCACAGAGTTAGCAATATAAGCAAACATTATTTTATCAACTACTGAAAAAGATTACTTAATCATTACCGCATGACCGCTTAACAAACCGTTTCAATATTCATTAACGAATTTCAATGCGGTAAATATTTGAGTGTACCTCTGGAAATTATGCGCCGGAAAATGCATTATTCAAACCGCCATGGCGCGCCAGTGGTAAATCGACAGCGTCAGCACACAGTGACGCTGATTTATATGTAGCAACAACAAAAAAGCAAAAAAAAAACGCACACAGAAACGTCTTTAACCCGCCGCGGCGCGTTGCTGCTGTAATCCAGTAAATTGCCAGCAATCGATATAACTGTCAATACGAGTACGAATGCGAGTGCGAGTGCGATACAATGACTCCATGACACTTGCCACTCCACACTCCTTGCAGCCCGCCGCCAGTGTCCGCGCTCCTGTCCATGTCAGTGTGCCCATACGCCAATGTCAATGATGCCAAATGACACCAATGATTTCGTTGACGTTGCGTTTCGTTCGGTTGTGTTGTGTAGCGCTGCGTTGTTGTCCTGGCCCCGGCTGTGGCTCCGGCGGTTGCTGTCGAGTGCTGTTCGGATGACTTTTTTGTGTCTGTTTGTTTGTTTGTTTGTTTTGGTTTTGGGTTTTACGGGTAGTTTTTGTTATTGTCGATGTGCACGAAGCTGACATTGATGATGATTATTGGGCGTAAATAGAATCGAAAATGCGAAAAAGTCAATGAGAGTCAAAGTCAATTGCCCGAAAAGAGGCGCACAAGTAGACAAGAGCACGCAAACCTGCGCAACGACAACGCACCGGGAGACACACACACACACACGCACACGCGCGCGCTAAATCGCATGCACTGTACATACATACATATGTAAGTATTTATATACAGAACGAGGCAGCGAGCGAGCGAGCGTAATGTGCGCAAATAAATTGCAAAATCAATTGAGCGGTAAAATAGTTGAACATTCATTGAAAGGAAAACAATTCAGCAAAATACACACAACACACAACCAAAGCAATAGCAACAACAACAAACAGGTGCCTTCGAGTTGGAAATTTAAGGACCTACATAAGTGAACGAGTGCGCTGGCTGTTAGTGGCGATGTGGCGGTGTGGCGGGTGACGGGCGACTGACATAATTGGAAGGCAGCAGTCGCTCATTCACTTCTGCGCTCACTCAGTCGTTGAGCAAGTTGACTTTTGTTTATACGTTGGCGAAGCGCAACGCGAGGGCGAATTTATCTGCTCCACACCTCCACTGTTGCCGTTGAGCAGAACAAAGGAGCACAGCGTACAAAACTTCAAAAAAAAAGTTCGAGACTATAATGACAGAGACACTTATGTGTGCGCGCGGCGAGGAGTAGATGCGAGGGTTGCCATGGCAAATGCAGCTCGGCTGCTGATGGGCTCATTTCCTTACGCGCTCGCTGCCGAGTTTGTCTCTGGTGTGTTAAATGAAGACATTCGCCAAAGTCATGCACACACACACACATAAATACGCACAAACAAATATACGCGTATTTTATTACCGCACGCATAACAGCGGCAGCGGCAGCGTAACAGTCGAGCAAGGGAATAAAAATGTTTATGCTTATTTGAAGGCGGCAACTTTTAAAATTACACGTTCACAAGGAGCGCAGCGTCATTGCAGCGATGAAGCTGTCGGAATGCTGCGGAGTGCAGGATAGGGGCACGCAATAACGGAAGGAAGCGGAAGTGTGTGTATAGTATTTAAGCGTCGAATAATCTGCTTACAATCTACTCCAATTAAGTGCTGCCGGCAAACAGCGCATGGCGCGCTTTGTGCTTCGGCTTCGGCTTCGACTTGTGCTGCGAAGTGCTAATTGCTGTAAATGTACTGAAAATATCCGCAAATATTTGAGCCAATTAATTTTGTGCTTTGATTACGGGTACAAATTTTGCGGCCTAATCAATAACGAGTAGATAATTCCATTGGGCTGTGCGTGTGCATCTTCTTAGCGTGCTGCCAAGGACACTTTTACTATTGCTGTCTTAATTGATGCGCAGCCAACAGACGAAAGACGAAAGAGAGAGAGTGGGTTAAACAGGAATGGAGGTGGACAATAGTAGAGAACAGAAGGAAATTTTAACGGTTTGTTGGCGATTTTCGATAATCCTTTGAGAGTTTATTTAGCAAATTTTCAATTAAATATTACCGAATAAATTTTTGAATATATTAAAAGAATAATGTAAAAATCAACTCAGAATTTTCTAGAAGATATGTATTTCATCGAATCATAAATACTAGTTCCATGTCATAGTCGAATTTTTTTCGAGGGGAAAATTGGCAAAAATTTTATTGAAACATTTCAATTGCCATATTAAAGGACTAATGTAAAAATCAATTCAGAATTTTCTAGAAAATATGCATTTCATCGAATTATAAATATTAGTTTCATATCATATTCGAATTTTTTTCGGGGGGAAAATTGGCAACTATTTTATGGAAACATTTCAATTGATGAACCAAGTTAATGGTGACAATTGTTTTTACCGTGGTGGAGTTCATGAGTGGTACAGGCGATTTAAAAACGATTCTCAGGACATAAATGTGACCAACGTGTAAGCCAACAGAAATTCGCGATGACTGTAGGTTCCATCAAAACTGGGTGGTAATTCATCAAGGATTACTCAAAATCTTAATTATTAATTATGGATGATTTTTTAAATTTGGGTTAAGCATCTCAATAATATACATTTATCACATTTTAACTGAACATTTCGCTATCGAAAGACGCCATCTGATCGAAAGACACTTTTGACTGACTTTTTTTTACTGAAAGTAGTATTTTAACCGTCAACCAATCCCCGTTTCCACCTGATACGACACCGTGCGACTTCCACCTCTTAACCCTTTTGTGTGTGCTTCGGCATGAAAATCGTTCATGTGTCTTTTTAAATTTGAAGTATAATTTCCTTTCAAGAGTTTCGCGCAAATTTTGCACGTAGATCGATTTTGGATTATATCAAAATTAAAAAAGTTTCTAACAACTTTTTCGCGGTACCGTCCCATTCCGCTTAACTTGTTTTTTTTTTTGGGTGGGTAAACACACTCTTCGCGAACCCGTTGTAGAAATTTACAAAAATTGTAAATCGCGTGGAAAATCAATACTCAATACTAATTCATAGTAGAATTTTTATTTCTTGAGCGAAAAGTATTAGGTACTCTGAAAATAATTTTCAAAATACAATTTGTAAAATTGAACTTACCACCTGAGGCTTATTTTTGAATAAAAAACAAAAACTCGCCCCGTAATTTTTATTTTGTGAACAAAAAATAAAACTGAAAAAAATCTCATTCTGCAAGTGAAAAATAAAACTCACCGCATAATTTTTATTTTTCCCCAAAAAAATAAAACTCAAAAAATAATTTTTATTTTCTGATAAAAAAAAAATCAACAAATAAAAGTAAAAATCAGCTCATAATTTTTACGGTCCCTGATGATGTCTTTCCGAGTGTTTGATTCCATTTAGTTGCTGGGGCACCCAGGTAACCCAACACATTTTTTATGGAGTTGCATGGATTTCTTAGATATTTCTTGTAAGTACAACTTTCTAAAGCAAATAATTTGTAATAGAACAATTTTATCAACAAAAAATGGCAGGCGCTTTATTTGTTTGCGCTCGTAAAACGTAAAAATTTTTTGAACCTGTCGAAAGACTGCTTTAAAATTTAGCAAAAATGGCAAAATGTCTTACACTGCGAACAAAAAGTGAGAAATTTTCATACAATTTGTACCCAGTACAAACCCCATCACATGAGTAATAGTGTTCTTTTTAACCACACACACTAGGGTTAAAAAATATTTGCATTTGCCGATAAAAAAAATGTTTTGAGAACGTAGAAGCCATCTAAAATGCTCGTACCGATATCCTGAAGGACATCCCGGCCGGCGATCTAAAACACTCATTAGAGATGCTTTTAGATCACGCTATATTGAGCCTAAAAAGGACTACTTAAAAAAATAAGTCGATTTTGTTAAAAAAAAATGTGTTGCTTATATTTTTTTAAATGTTTAAAGTGATTGAAAATGTTGAAAAATTTAAGGGTATGGGGGTTCTGACACCCAACCTCCCTCACCCCTTTAGCTAAGCTTCTCTATTAGAAATTGTTATACTTAACCTATACTTCGAAACCGATTAAAAGAGCTTTGGCAATTCTTTACACCTATACGAAGAACTTCTGCCACTGGTAAAACTGGATCGGTTCAGATAAAGAGGCTAAGAGGGAGTACAAAAAGCGTATTAGTATATTAATATGTGCACTGGTATTTGTAAAGTCAAATGCGGCAAGTTTGGTCTGATATGTCACCCAGTCGAAACAGGGTCCCTTATAGTCACCATACATTGTGATTTAGCTATTCAAAGATCTCCAGAAGTCGCCGACCTCCCTCCTAATAACTCCATTTTGCCATAGTTAAAGCACGGTTTTGTATCCAATTGTCCGCTTCTATGAATATCTAACAAATCTAGTGAGATTCTTAAGAGCCACAAATTATTCTCGAATGTGGGAGGCGACTATTAAAGAAACCTTTCCCAGTTACACAATAAGTCATAGCTTAAGGGGGTGTTCCCGGGTAGAAGTTTGAAAAAATCGATTTTTTTTTTTGCGTTTTATTGTACCTTATACTATATACTATCACCCCCCAATCCGCAAACTCAGTACCCACTTTTTTGCATGTTAATTGAAGTAATCTCAGCTCGTTTTGCTCCGCTGATACATTGCGCATGATACTTTAAACGCGTTTTTCTCGAAACCACATTTTTTGTACTGGCCGATAACTTTTCTCAGCAACTATGAGAGGTATCGACTTGAAATTTTGGGAAAATGTTCTAGATAGTTTTCATTGGATGCTGAACCAAAGTTTTCATCAAAAAATTATTGTTAAATATATTTTCAAACACTCTAAAGGTAAAAAAGGGTGGCAAAACTGGACAATTTTTTTTCATATGGCCGCCATTTTGTTTCTAATCAACATTTTGACTAAAACTGTGGTTTAGCATCCGCGGAATTTATTGCAGATTAATAATTGCATACCCATTTCTGTTTCACATTACTGGTTCCCGAAATTTCTTATCGGCCAGCAGTGAAAATCAGCGTGACAAGGTCACATTGACCACTGAAAATTTGTACTTAGAAAATAAAATTTTTTGACACAAATATGAGTTTCTGTTCTCCAAATAATAAGGATCAACAAGCAAAAAACCAGAATATTGCATGTTGCCTTGTAGCTCCAAAATAAAGCTTGAAAAACAGCCTAAAATCGGCATTCTAGACGGGAACACTCCCTTAAATGATGTCTTTGAGACGGCCACTTAATCGGACTATCTATAATTTGATATAGAGCCAACCACTAAAACTATTAAGCGATCTGTTTGATGGTTTCATTACAAGCTGACACTTAATCGGGTAATACCTGAAGTTCGCGTAACCGATCTTCTTTGACTTGGTTTCTCCAAATCAAACTGAAAGGTTCTTTAAATTGGCTCGGAAAAGTTTGAAATTGACTGTCTCATGTCGCCGTCGCTGAAGTTGGCCCTTAGCGTCTCTTTGGACCACTTTCTTCTTCGTAGTCTGTTTCTATTTTGGCTCGGCTCATCTTGTATGCGGTTTACAGGTCGTACGATTAAGTTTACTGTTGATAACACTAATGTTTCAGCATTGTATTTCAGTTTGACTGTGTCTCCGAAGCTTGAGCTGAGCATAATTTTGAATCATTTTCTTCATAACATTGTTATGGATTTGTTGCTTGAAGTCTTGTAAGACTACATGGAGATATCACAGACGTTGAATAGGTCGAAGATTTGTTACTAAAGTGTCCTTGCTGGCTATCCAGCTGAAGTTTTTCATATCTCTATGGAGATATTAGTATTTTTTAAGCCGCATTACTTAGTTTAATTGTTGAATACATATTTTGCCTTATACAAGTATTTCAGTGTAATGAAGCTGTAAAATACACATTCAACATGTAAGACGATGTAAGCGAATTAAGCGAACACAACAAATACTCGAGTTAAATAAACAGTCATTCATATATAAATTTGTATGTACATACAGAAATTTGGCACATTTCCAGCCGGAATAGTCACGTTTGTGCGCTTACACAAAAGAACCCTGTGTCCAAATGGCGTATTTCGGTATTTATGAATGTGTGTGTGTGTTGTTTTTGTGTGTAAGCGAGGCAATTGAAATCTTTAGGCATACGCCGAGCATTAGGAAAGAAGTCAACAGCGGCAATGATAAAATCACTTGCAGTTTAGCAAAGCGTCGTTGACAATTGTCCACACCAAAGGACCGTCAATTGTCTGCAGCTGTTGATTTTGTTGTTTATTATTGTTATTGTTGTTGTTTGGTTGTGGCAATTGCTTGCTTAGCTTTGGCTGCAAGATCATTAAGTTGTAATTTATTGCATAAAATGCCAACAATACAAATGTACACACACACTCGCACCGCCGCGGCCGACAGAAGTCACAAAACAGTAAAAAAGGCACACAAAGTGCACTGCTTTCGTATAAGTAAATTAGGAATTTAGCCGCGCCGCGCCATAAATAATATATTTACGACATTTTGCCAAGGAATTTGCCACATAACACAACAGGACGCCACGTGACGTGAACAGCCACAGCCACAGTCAGAGCAGGAGCCGCAGCAATGGCAGCCGCAAGCACAACGCAGGCAAAAATGTTGCAAATGGCGCCAGCAGCCGGACACGTCGCACATGTTGCCAGCAGTGTGCGGCTCGCATATGGCTGGAATTATGCAAAATGAAAAGGCAAACGCTATAAAAATATTGCGTGGCCGACGTGCATTTTGTTCGAGAGTTGCCACTCGAACAAAATTTTTTTTATTAGATTTTCAAGGAAAGTAACCAAAATATAACCATTTGTAGAGTCCGACCGATACCAAATTTTTTGGCCGATGCCGATGCCGATTAATCGGCCGGAAGGGCGAGTTTAGCCGATGCCGATTAATCGGCCGACCCCGATTATATAGAAAAAATAACACGAATGAATTCAATTCAATCAAAAACACTGACTATTTTATAAAATAACAAAAGGAAACTTTACATATTGTTTGTAATATTCATCACAAAATAACAAAACAACGAGAAAAGAAATAACTAAAAACTAAATAAAATAACAAGAGAATTCAGAATTCTAATACATTAACATGTATTAAAAAAAATAATATATCACATTTATCCACTGAGAGAAAAACAAAAATAGTGACGTAAATATTGCCTACAAATACAGTTTTTGATTCAACTTAAAATTACGATTTTTATATTAAAATTTGTACTCTCAAATTGCCGCCCGTTGTAGAGATGCAGTGGGAAGAAGTCAGAAAACAAAGTTTGAAAAAATAAAAGGCCTGTTAAAAAATGCTTCCAATTAAAAAAGAAGGATAAGATTGAAAATTTAAATGCCCCTTCTTCTGATATCCACATTAAGAGACGAAATGCATAGACATTTCGAAAAAATCGGTGTTTTTAAGAATACCTAGTTTAAAAAAAACATTTCTAGGAAACATTTATATTAAACAGTATCCAAAAATACATTACTGAAAAGTGGTATAAGAACCCGTTGGTACAAAAAATGAAAACAAATAAATTAATGCAGAAAAATAGGCCGATGGCATCATTGACCAAAAACGGCCGATGTGGGATAGGCCAAAAAAGGCCGATACCGATTCTTTTTTTTTTGGCCGATGCCGATACCAATTTTATTGGTCGATACTAGCCGATGCCGATTAATCGGTCGGACTCTAACCATTTGTAAAGAAAATGAAATTTCGGACATTGTTTTTTATCTCTTCATCTGACAAAGTTTAATTTTGATTTGTCGAAAACGTGTAAGCAAAAACCCTCCAAAAAATCATTACAATCAATCAACCAATAAAGTTCATATGGCAAAAAAATAAGTAATACTTACCATGGAAAAAGTCATCAAACACAAATAAAAGCAACCAAATGCAAAAAATTAACCTAATTTGGATCAAAGTAACCAAATGTGGCAACCGTAAACGCCGCGTAAAAGTTTAGCAAAAATTTAGTATTTGTTTACTTTTACTAGGAAGCGATGTGTAAGTATGAGTGTGAATGAGTGAGTGTGTGTTTTTGTCTAAGGCTGTGTGCAGTAACCCTTTCCATACTCAGCGGAATTCAGCGGAGCATGTGCGACATTCAAGCGAAGCTTTCGCAAGTGGGTGAGGCAAATGTTTGCACTTTGGAAAACGCGGCAGGTGCATGATCCTTACTTAACTTAACCTCAAAATATGCAAAATATGTTACTTAAATAATGGACTTCAAAGCTGCAGCTTTAATGCGTGCACAGTAGTTCGAAATATGAATTAAAAGACAAATTGTAATGTCTTTTATTGACATAACTTTTGTATAACATTTCAATAAAGAATTTTGCGGCCTTCAAGCCATTGTGATCCAATAAAGTTTTTAAATAATAATTAAATTATGTTTGCAGACAATTCTTTGTTTCTACTTCTAGTTAACAATTCTCCCCGTTTAGTAACAAAACATCCTCACGAGCGCTCAAGTACGCAGATCCAACGTATGTCTTCATTTGCATTTGCTTAACCGCAGGGCAGCAGTGCGGTCAAGCGCCAACTTAAAACACTTAACCAAACATTCACTCCGTCCAAATGTACTGAAACCACTTAACATTTTTTGCTACGTTTTTTTTTATGACTTATATGTATATTTTCTGTGTTTCTGCCTACAACGGTAGCACTTTTCAATCAATTTGTGTATTGTGAGAAATTGCTGATTCACAATCGAATGACATTAGTGATGCGAACAATATGCGCTCAATACCATCCACACGCCATCAAATTTATAAAACCACGAGACGCTTTCATTATCTTAAATAAATAAACATAGCTCCAGTGCTAAATTCTTGGCCTATTCAAGTAAACGAGAAAGAGAGACTTGAACAGCTTCAGTGATGTATACAAAACTTTGTGGGCGATATGGTTCACGAGATGTGTCAGACGATCTACTTTGACTGTGGTTGGATATTATTAAATCTGAGACTTGCGTACAATTTTTATTCGATAGCAAAACAAAATGGATAGAGACAATTTGGGTTGTACTGGTGGGATTAAGCTGTATTGTACTGAACAGTTCCAAAACTGTTTTTTATCAGAAATTATTTATGACAGAACTATAGTCTTCGATGTATTCTTCTAAAATTGTATGTTAACGAAGAAAGTTCAATTTCTGAATATTTTAAAGTATTTAAATAAAAAAAGAACAAAGATTTGAGCTATTGAAGACTAAGAATTTGAATTATTTGAAAGACTATGACAGATTTGACTTGCGTATGTTGGAATTCTGAAGAGTTATACTACAAGGTGAAATATATTTCCGGAAGAATTGAACTACAAAATTCTATATATATATTTTAGGACAAATTGGACTTGAAGATGAGAAGTATTTCAAGAAGAATTGAACTACGTGAACAGAAGAATTTAAGGAAAAGTTTAACTATAATACAAGTTGGGAAATATTTCAGGAAGAGATGTACTACAAGATGAGACATATTTTAAGAAGAATTTAACTACAAAATTAGATTTATTTCAGAAAGAGTTGAGCTAAAAGATGAGATATATTTTTAAAAGAGCCGTGCTACAAGATGAGATATATTTCAGGCAGATTTGAACTACAAGACAAGAAGTACTTCAGAAAGAGTTGTACTACCAGTTGAGAAGTATCTCAGGAAGAGTTAAAGTAGAAGCTGAGATTCAATTCAGAAAGAGTTGAACTAAAATTGAGAAGTATTACAGAAAGAGCTGATCTACAAGATGAGAAGTACTTCAAGAAGAATTGAACTACAAAATTAGATTTATTTCAGAAAGAGTTGAGCTAAAAGCTGAGATATATTTTTGAAAGAGTTGTACTTGATGAGAAATATATCAGAAAGATTTGTACTACAAGACAAGAAGTATTTCAGGAAGAGTTGAACTACAAGTCAAGAAGTATTTCGGCAAGAGTTGTACTACCAGTTCAGAAGTATTTCGGGAAGAGTAAAAGTAGAAGCTGAGATTCATATCAGAAAGAGTTGAACTAAAACTGAGAAGTATTTTAGAAAGATGAGATTTGATTGATGAGATGAGATTTATAAAAGGAAGAGTTGTACTACAAGATGAGATATATTTCAGAAAGATTTGTACTACAGGATAAGAAGTATTTCAGGAAGAGTTGAACTACAAAATTAGATATATTTCAGGAATAAGTGTATTGATAAAGGCGACTTTTGGAGAGGCGCCAGATGGAGATCCATTAAGGAGTGTAGTGTAGTAAGTAGTGATCCGCTAGAACATGAGTACTTTAGGCAACCTTTAGCAAAAGTAAAATAATATCAAAAGTAAAATAATATCGAATTTATCAAGTAATGCTAAAATATAAATAAAATGTAAAGAAATATAAAATATATTTTCAAATTAAATTATATACATCTAGTAAATTTGAAGGTATACTTATAATTTTATCCTATACACTCAGTCAGTAGCGCACGCAGGATTTTGTTTCGGGGGGGTTTTGCGTAACTTTGTTGAGAACTTTGAAATAGTTATAATAAAATTTAGATGTATAAATCTACAGACTGAGATCCAAAACATGTAGGTTTTCCCTACCTGACATATTTTGGTTCTGAAAGTTCAAAATAGAAAATTTAGTTAAAAGAAGAAAATGTTTCTCTTTCATTTGATGCCCATATCTTTATCATTGTACAACCGCAAATATTTAAAAAAAATATTTAAAATATGTATGTCCTTAAAATTTTAAAGTCCTTTAAAAAGGACTTCGGGCCAGAAAATAAAAAACTGACTATGCCAGGTTACTAAAAATGACCCCTAGTTTCACGCCTATATCAACTTTAGGATGGGTGTCGGTAAAAACATTTTTTTTTCGCACGGTGTAATAAATATAAAGTTTGTGTTTTCACTCAGTGCATCAATTCGTTTTTTTTCGATTCTATTGATGTTAGGCTTAATATTTGCACAAATAATATACATATCTTTCATCTTAGATTATAAAACCAAAGGAAATAATTTATTTTATCAATACAAAAAAAACCTCCGAAAATTTATGATTTTTGAAAATGGTCGACAAATTTACTTTTTTGACAACTTTCACCATCAGTAACTTCCCCAAATCCCATCTGATTTGGGCAATCTGTATATCTGGAAAGGCTAAGGTATTATGTTCTAACCGACGGAGAGCTTGTGTTAGTCAAATGATTCGTTTACGAGATATGTGCTCATAACTGAAACGACAGGGGAAAAACTGGTTTTTCGAAGATTTCTCGAAACCGCTTCTTTTCTTTTTGATATTCAATTTCGTGTTCAGCGGCCCAAAGTTAGTCTTGAAAACACTTTTATTTTTGCATTTTTTGTGTTGAGTAGTGTTATTGATGATTGAATATATATGCGACGGTTATAAATTAAATTTCTCTACAAACTTAAAGAAATTTGGGGGGGGGGGGTTAAACCCTCTCCTATGTGCGCCACCGCACTCAGTTATAATCAGTTGCATGTACTTTTTCTTCATTATTGATCAATTACGTTCAAAAGCTTTAACTATAGCTTTAGGTTAGGTTAGGTTAGGTTAAAGAAGGGGAGTGTGCGTTTTGCACTTCCACTCGGAGGCCCTGTTGGGCCCATTGTGATTCCCTTCATTTTTGATTTACCGGTGCCTTTCCCTATCTGTTCGGTTCCCTGTAGATCCAGGCCGGATCTTTTGGGAACCATTTGGTCTTCGCGAGGAAGTTGTGTATATCAGTGATCTGTGCATCCGCTAACTCCACAAGTTCATCGAAGAACCTTGCCCCGAGGGTTTGGAGCCGTCGGTTCTGTAGTGATGGACAGTGGCAAAGCAGGTGCTCGACCGATTCCACTGCCTCCTCGTCTCCACAGCTTCTGCATAAATCGTCGGTCGCCAGACGCCATTTGCATAGCATTACGCCGATGGCGCAGTGACCCGTGATTACCCCCGTGACCATGCGCATAGCATGCTTGTCGAGGAGCAGCAAGCTCTTAGTTCTTCTCCTGTTCAGCGCTGGCCACAGCGTGCGAGCAATCTTACAATCGCTCTTGGTTGACCAGGCTCCGTTTGTAGCTTGAAAGAGCCACGTTCCGATTGCACCCGCTGTGGCAGAGAGCGGTGGTAGCACCGTGTCGACCGCCTCACTGGCAGTCATCGCTGACCCTGCGCGAGCCAGTTCGTCCGCATGCTCGTTCCCATCGATATTGCTATGTCCGGGAACCCATCGCAGACTAACCCTGCAGTGCCTTATGCTGACCAGTGCGCTCCGGCAGTCCAGCACTACCTTCGACTTGACCACAGCAGATTCAATTGCTTTTAAAGCAGCTTGGCTGTCCACACAAATGACGGCATCATTAAGTGTGGAGTTTTTAATATGCTCGGCTGCTTTCATGACGGCAAAGACCTCTGATTGAAAGACGCTGCAATAGTCCGGCAGCCTGTATGACCAGTGGACCTGCTGCGTTCTACAATAAACACCGGCACCAGTTCCCTCCTCTGTCTTCGAGCCGTCCGTAAAGTAGACCGCTGACGCGTCATTAACTTCGGGCTCTTGCCAGCAATCCCTGGAGGGATACTCGATGGGTATCTTCCAATCGAAATCGTTTCGCTTTACCAGATAATCAGTGGCCTTGCTAAGAAGGCCTTGTGTGGTATCGCTAGTTTCGAGGGCGTTCAGTACGCTGGAGTGTCCATGAGTGGCCTGTTTCAGCTGGTTAGACTCCCTCAGTCTGAGGATTGTCTTTGCTGCACTGGCCTTAATGAACAGTTCCACCGGAGAAAGGTGTAGAACAACCTCCAAGGCCATCCGCGGTGCGCTTTTCGCTGCACCTGTGATTGCCAGGATGGCTAGTCTTTGAACTTTCTCCATATTTCCTCGATTGCTCTTTTTGTCCATGGCTGGCCACCATACGTGAGAGCCGTAGGTAATGATAGGTCTCACTATTGCCGTGTACATCCAGTGGATTATGTACGGCTTTAGTCCCCACCTTTTACCGAAGGCTCTCTTGCAGGCATACAGCGCGTTCAGTCCTTTTTTCATTCTTTCCTCAATGTTCCGCTTCCACGAGAGTTTTGAGTCCAGAATGATGCCCAGATACTTGGCTTCCCTGGACAGTTTTAGGGGGTGCCCATCAATACAGGGAAGGACAAAGTGCTCAAGCTTGGTCTTCTTCGTGAACAGGACTAGTTCAGTCTTTGCAGGATTTATCCCTAGACCGTTGTCCCTCGCCCACGAAGATAAAACAGCCAATGAGGATTCCATCAGTTCACTGATAGTTGGCAGGTATTTGCCCTGAATCATGACCGCGATGTCGTCCGCATAGGCTACTATTCTGGTGCGTCTTCTTTCAAAGACTTTCAGAATCTCATCCACAACCAATAGCCACAAAAGAGGTGATAGCACTCCTCCCTGAGGAGTTCCTCTTGTGGCTCTCCTTCTGATGGAAGCTGGTCCTATCGTTGAATTGATTATCCTGTCACGCAGCATAGTTTCAATCCAGTCGATAATAAACCTTTCCACCCTGTGTGCGTTAAGCGCTCTTGTTATAGCCTCAGTGGTGACATTGTTGAAAGCTCCCTCTATGTCGAGGAAGACTGCCATTGTGTACTCCTTCAAGGCCAAAGAACTCTCTATGGGACTAACCACACTGTGAAGTGCGCTGTCGACCGACCTCCCTTGGAGGTAGGCGTGCTGCGCCCTGCAGAGCGTAGAAGCTAGTCCCTGATAGTCTCGTATGTATCTATCCAATAGCCTTTCCAGCGTTTTCAATAAGAATGAGGAGAGGCTAATAGGTCTGTAGTCTTTAGCCGTTGTGTGGCTTGGTTTCCCTGCCTTTGGTATAAAAACTACTTTGACCTCTCTCCACTGCTTTGCAACTACATTCCCTAGTAAGCATCCCCTGAAGATGCTCACAAGGGGCTGAAGAATACAGTGTCCGGCCTGGTGCAGCATCGCTGGGATGATGCCGTCAGGCCCTGCGGACTTGTAAGGGTCGAACGACTTTATTGCCCACTCGATCTTTTTTGCGTCCACTATCTTGGCAACATTTCCTGGTAGTGTCGTAGTTCCGAGTTGCACTCCAAGGTTATCGGAGTCAGCAGGAACTTCACACTGGGGAAAGTGTGCCTCTACTAGAGTCTCGAGCGATTCTTCACTGGACTCTGTCCAAGTACCGTCAGGCTTGCGGATGCCGCTAAGAACGCACTGTTGCTTAGACAAGACCTTCCTTAGTCTGGACGATTCGTTGACGCAATCGATCGATTCGCAGAAAGCTCGCCAGGATTCTCTTTTGGCCGCGGTGATAGCTTTTTTGAAGGCGTTGAAACTGGACCGATATGTGTTCCAGTCTCTTTCCTCCCCGCTTACCTTTGCTCTGTTGAACAGCCGTCTCGTTTCCTGTCGAAGTAGTCGAAGATCAGAATTCCACCAGCTATCGCTGTGCTTCTTTTTGACCCGACTTAACGAGCAGGAAAGTTTGAAAGCAGTGTTCAATGCCCCCGTTAGAAGTTCAATTGAGTTCTCAATATCGTGTTTGTCAGTGACCAGGTCAACTAAAATAACTTTAACTTTCAATCTTAACTAAAATCAGTTAACAATGCTACGAAATCAATTAAACTCATTGTAGGGTCGAAACCATTTCTCGCTCACCGCCACCTCAACACATCTGCATTTGGTAGCCACACAAATGCCGAGTTTCGCATTACAATTCAAATATTTCAACAACTTTTCTCTTTCTTGACCCATCCAAGAAATTCACAGCTTGTATGGGGAATTTTGGGTTTTTGGTGACGCTGAAATGCGGAAGAGTTCTTCATTTGTTAACCTCCCATTAAAGATTCGCTGCTACTATCAGCGCTTCATCGACAGACCTCTTGTCCGTTGTTGTGGCTGTTACCAAACGCTGTTCGGTTCGACAGTAAGTTGGAAATATTCGGCAGCTCCGTTAGCCCCAATCATTTCGATTCTCGTTTGCTTTTCTTCCATGTCCAACTTCCGCGCTGCGGTCGCTTAATGAATGCGCCAACTGCTCAGGTTCGGCGCTGCTTGGGCAATGCCACAGCGAGCACTTGAAGCGTGCCGCTTCTGTGTCAAGATCAGTTTCAGTACATCGGCGGTAAGGTGAATGCGTGTCGCGAGCGCGCTGTGCATCACTTTCACTTGTGCAAACACATGCGGGCGACTCACATCGCCGCACCAAGGAAACTAAAACACTAATAATAGAAATAAGTTGGAAAGAGCGTAGCGGAGTTTCACAACTGGAGCGCAACGGCCTAACATCTCAGACCGCGCTGGGTCGGGTCAAGTCGGATCGAATCGAAGTGTGGCGGCGGTGCGTGTTGGCGGCTCTCTTGACGCAACTTGCGCCAATGCCGGCTGGAGAATGGGCCCTCAGTGCTAGTAACGCTGCGTCTGCGGCTCCGTACAGTTCGATGGGCCGAAGCGAAGCCGGCGAACGGCGCGCCAGTGCGCGCGACTCCGCCGCATATCGCATCAGTTTCATGCCACGGGGCATCACAAGCAGTTTGGCGTTTGAATTCGTTTGTTAGACGCGTGTTGTGCGTTACGGTCGCCGCTGTTAATTTTGCATACGAATTGGAAATAAAACCGCTAAACGATTTGGTTGTTGTTGCTGACGCTGGTGTGACGTTGGCTGTGAAACAATAATCGAAGAATTGAATCGTTAAGAATTGGTGAATTGTGTCGCTTTTGCATTGTGTTGTGGGGCTTTTCTCTTTTGCGTGCCCTATTATTCTTTTCACCGATCCAATATGTCAGCAGTGCGATCGTTTGTCGTTCACTGGCACTGGAGGCGTCCGTCGCTGCTCTGGGTGTGCGCCTGTTGTGTGGCATTGTTTGCTGCGCCTGCGCCGCATGGCCCCCCGCTGGCCACGGCGCATCTGCACAAATGGAAAGTGATGATGAACACAATACGCGCACTGCAGGAGACAATGCTGCGCACCAGCTTGGATCGCGCAGAACCCAACTACGACATTGTCTTCGAATGTCGTACAATGTAAGTTTGTGACGCTTCCGCTTTTCTTTTCTTTTCTGTTTTCTGTATTATTTTTTTATTTATTTTTGTTTTTTTAATTTGTTGTTGGTGTTGTTGTGACGATCATTAGTGACAGAGTGTGGTTTATTAGCGGCTGAAATGGAAAGTGTGAAGCGCTTCTTGGTTTGGTCAGCAAATTGGTGTTTGTTTGGAAAATTGTGTAGCACAATTTGGCTGAAAAAATATTTGTGAAAACAGTTCAGTTATCATCAGTTCAGTTCATCAGTTATTTAGTTTAGTGTGTGTATGTGAATGGAGAAACTCACTCAGAATGATTAGAAGGTTTAGTGAAGCACAGAACTTGCCGAGTACAGATAGTGATCTGTACTTTTTTTTATCAAATCAACAATAAAACTTGTCTCCTTATCAGATTTCATTCAGTGATTTTGTTATTGCTTGGACTGACCGCCCATTTCATTTCATTGCATTTGGATTCATTGCATGTGACTTGGAGAGAGAAGTGAAAATGAAAGAGTCGACTTTGAACTGATATGACAGCAACTAAGCGCCAAATTAGGAGAAGACAGTTAAGATTAAAAATTAAGACAGTGAATCAAAATCAAAATGCTAATACACAACTAAATTATGCTGAAATATGGAGAGCTCCGCATGGCGCGAGTTCGGTGGTGTTTGAGCTGAAGCTGAGGTAAACTAAAGAAGGAAATAAAGCGAAGAGTAGAAACATACAAAAAATTCGTAAAAAGTGCAATTTTTATTTTCCATAAATAATTACAATACATAAGAAATAAATAAGTATTATTTTCTTGTTTAAGTTATTTAAAAATATAAGTAGGGGAATTCTTTGTAATGTGCTACCCCATAGCTTTTTTGCGTATAACTCGTTAGAAAATTTACTTATCGCCAATGTTGATTTACCGTTGAAAAGGGGGGAAAGAGCTATGATCCAAGGAAACACCTCATTTTAATTTTTCGTAAATACGTATTTTACAGTCAATTTCCCAAAGTGTTAAGAATCGACACCCTAACATTTTTTAATGTAAAGTGCCACACCCTAAAAAAATAGCTAAAAACGTAGAAATCTCAAGTAAAAATGCATGATGAAAGTATTGAATTTAATTTGAATTGAATAGAAAATGACCGAAAGCAAAATGCAAATTGAGTGGTAACGAATAAAACGGTAATAATATGGAAATTAATAAACAAAACTGAACCAATTCATTCCTCAAGATAGGATTAGAGAAAAATTTACTAAGACCACTTTAAATTCATTCGAATGACGATTCCGAGCAATAAAAAGGCATTTTACCGATATAGGACCACAAAACAATGAAAAAAGAGGGGTGGCAATTTACAAAGAAAAAAAAGTGGCACTTTACATTTTCATGCCATTTTGGAAATCATTAACCCTCTAGTTCCCAAGTTTTTAATCTTGTTGAAAAAATTACCAGTGATAGTTTTGTGGTGAAGAAGCAATGTTTGTTCGGGGAAAAAATTTTCATGTGAATAGGAGGCGTGATAGAGGGTGTAGAAAGTAGCAGGCCTACAGGCCTGCTTGGGAAACAAAGCCAAAAAAAATTTCATATGAAGATTTTTTTTTGTAATTAATTACAATTTTTAATTTTTTTTTTAATATATGTAAACATAAATAACGGGTAACAGTTTCAGTTCTGCGTGCAATAGACAATAAATAAAAAGGGGTAGGGCTAAGGCGAGCGATAATGTGTCGTGGGGTAGTTTATACACTGCTTTTGGGGGGTGTATAAACTAGGAAAACTAAAAAAATCGGTATAGGTATATATAGGGTGTTTTTTTTAGAGGTTTGTTTTTCGAATAGAGATAAAACTGGCATTTTGTGGTCAAATCTGGCAACTCTAATGTCATTTATGTTCAGTTTGGTTTGCCATTTCATCATGAACAGGTTGACAAAAGAACAACGCTTGCAAATCGTGCAAATTTATTTCGAAAATAATGGTTCAGTTCGCGAAGTTTACCGCAAGCTCCGTCCATTTTATGGTCGACATAATCGTCCATCAGAGCAATTAATTCGGTTAACCATGGGTCGTTTTCGCACTACGTTTACTCTATGTAATAATACGCATCCGCAGAGACGTCGAACAGTGCGCACCGAAGAAACAATTGCCGCTGTAGAGGAAAATGTTGAAGAGGACCCAGTCATTGCCGAGTCATATTGCCGACATACGGTCCCAAATGCTCGAAAAAGTGGTTGAAAATTGGACCTGTAGAATTGGCTTTATTCGAGCCAGCCGCGGCGGCCACATGCCCGAAATCATATTTAAACATTAATGGCATAAAATTATCCTTCCAATAAAGCCAAATTGATGGACATTAAAACGATTTTCTTGTGTTTTATTTCAATTCGAAGTTCTATACCTCTAAAAAAAACACCCGATATATATGGCGGTTCTAATTATTTTGTAATGCCTTGTTATCTTTTCACACAGATATCGACAAATCTACTCCATGAAATAAAGGACTAGGGGAGACTAGTTCTCTCACCTACCCCCACGGACTACGCCTTAGTATAAATTTTTGCAGTGACATGATCTTTTTTACATTGTGGTGTATCAAAATTTCGATTCAAATAGAAAAAGAATGCTTAAATAGCGAAAAAATATCATCAATGACCGTTAATTATTTACGCTTTTCATCCCAAGCAGTCCTACAGACACTCCAGGGTTTGGGTTAGGTAGGAGGGGTGTAACAACTTTTTTCAAAACTTTTTTTTATTTTCTCAAAGAACACATTAACAGCTACTCACCAGTAATATTTTAGTTTTATTGAGGCTCACAATTTATTTAAAATAATGTTTGTTTTTCACACAATTTCAAAAATAATTATTTGCTCATTTTCTCACGAAACTTCAACTTTGTCTTACAATTACTGCCGTTGTGCATATGCCAGCGATATCTGACAACATTTATTTTATAAAATGGAGATTCCCCTTTCCATACGTGTAAAATCAGCTAGAAAAATCATAAGGTGTAATTTACAGAATTTTTTTAAGCTTAGGATGTCTACAGGCCTTCTTGGGAACTAGAGGGTTAAATAAATGTTCTCCTTTTACGATATGCTCGGATATTATTTCGGATTATGAAAAAGCATTAAAAGTTAAGTCCAACACTGATATTTACCTAAGATTTTAACACGTATTTGATTTATTTTTCACTGCAAGAAAAACCTTCAGTTTTTATTTTTAAGTGTTTTCTTAACCAAATTTGCCACTTTTTTTTACCCAGACCGTGTTATTGCGTCTGTTCCCTCAAAAACCACATTAAAATTGATGTTGTTATATATACCTTAAATGACGGTAGGAGTTTTTTTGCTTGGATTGCTGGAACTTCAAAATCGAGCAGGGGTGGCACATTACAAAGAGTGGCACCTTACAAAGAATTCCCCTACATATTTTATATTAAAATTGTATAATAAAAGTGCCCCAGAGAAAAAAGGACTTTAAAAAGGACATTTTGTGACTATCTTTTGTGACTGTTTTGGAAAGATACATCTTTTCCCCAACTTCAGTCAAAATTCGATGACATTTAGTTCACTGAAAGCGCACATTTGGTTCATTGGTTGTTCGGATCAAGTTGAAAGAAAAAAATTGCTGTTTGTTTTAATTGTTTTAATTTTTTACTAAAAATCGAAATTTAACCCTCAGTCTTTCCTTTCTATCTTTTCGAAAAAATGGGCATCTAATCTAGAATCTATCTTAAAAGCTCGTTCTGACAATCTGAAGGACATCCAAGTCGATTTTAGAGTCCCAGTCCTAGTAGATTTTAGTTTTAGACTGTGTAAATCTGTATTGAGTGCAAATTGAAAAAAATCAGTTTCGCAAAAAAAAATTTTTATTCTTGTTTTAAAAATATTCTGTTTACATTGAAACGCACCTTGTAGAAAAAATTGTTTACGAAAGGTTCAAAAAATCACAAGAAAATTTAATTTTATAATTTTTATTTTCAGTTCTAGCATGAACTATGGCAACGAGGTACAATTTGAGCTGCAGTTGGGCGATTTGCGTGGCTTCCATCGGCTGAATCCGCGCCGAAAACTGGCACTCTTTCTGCATGGCTGGAACGATGAGGGCAGCAAGGGATGGGTGCAGGAGATGTTGAAAAGTAAACCCACTCTTCAATTACATATTTAAACTCCTTGCAACTTATAATTTTTGCTTTTCTCGATATTTCGTCAGCGTGGACACACTTCAATCCCGAGTACAGTGTCTGCGTCGTGGACTGGGGTCACTTGTCGCAGCTCGACTACAAGACCGCCACCATGTCCATCTTCGATGTGGGCCTCACAGTGGCGGGCATCATAATGGCACTGGAAAACCTGAGCCCGCGCTACTTTACACGTCGCAATGTCACCATTGCCGGCTACAGTCTGGGCGCGCACGCAGCTGGCTACGCCGGCGCCTTGCTGGACGGCGACATCGAGCAGATATTTGGCTTGGATCCGGCAGGACCGCTGTTCACGCTGCCCGCCGTCGTTTCGGAGCGATACCGGCTCGATTCCACCGATGCGCAGTACGTGCAGGTGATGCACACGTCCATCGGCACGCTGGGCACCAGCCTCAAGTGCGGCCATGCCGACTTCTTTCCCAACGGCGGCAAGGCGCCGCAGCCCAACTGTCGCACACTCGACAACAAGAACGACATGCACGCAAGTGAGCGCCAGCAGACGACGGCTGGCGACAAATCGATTTCATAGTTTTTTCTGCCTCTGCAGATCCGATGGCGTGCAGCCACAGCTCGTCGGCGGTCTTCTTCAAGCAGTCCATGGATCCGGGGTATCCGTTCGTGGGCTACCACTGCGGCAGCTACGAGAACTTTGCGCTGGGTTTTTGTTCGCAAAACCGTCGCGGACGCTTCGGCGTGCACTCGCAGCGGCGCAGCTACGGCAACTTCTACTTCAACACCGACGCCAGTGCGCCGTACGTGCGAAGGCGCGGAGCGGTGTGGCAGGTGGCCCCAGTGCCGCCGCGCCGCCGCAAGGCGCCAATGCGCCGCTGGCGGCGCGTACATTATCTGTGATTGTTGCGATATGCATTGGTGACTTCGGCGGCGGCGGCGGCGGGCGGGCGGAAACTGGTCTCATTGAAATAAATGCATTGTTGCAGCCAAAAAGGATAACAAAGTTAATCGCTGCGTTTCAGTGCGGAATTTAATTCCGAATTCAGTTTGCGCTTTGCGGCATTCGGCACGAATGCCTGTACGTGTACGTGTACGTGTTGGCGCTGTGTGGCGCCCGGCCAGCGCTGCGGTGTGGCGGTATGGCAGAGCTGCGGTGTGCTGTGTTATTTTTCGTTTTTTGTGCTGCGCTTGTTGTGTTCTGTGGCGCGATGCGGTTGCATCAGCGTTTACGTAATTATGTGCGCCTCCATGTATGCAACGCTGCGGTGTACGACTAAGCGTTTGTGGGTATGCGTGCGTGTGTGTGCGGCTTTTGTGGGAAGAGTGGGCGTGGAGCGGCGGTATGGTATTAACTACATTTCGTTTGTGAGCATTGCGTAACTGCTGACATTGTTGCTATGTCGGTTGTTCGAATGCAATTTGTCGGCAGTCTGCTCGGACTGGCAGGTGTGAGTGCCGATAGCAACGCCATTGGCCCAAATAAATGTGGCAACAACAAAGAAAAAACACACTACAAAACAGTGGCAGGTTTCTCAGGCGGTTCGGTTCAGCTGTGCCGTCACGTGAGGCGAAGATATACCGAATTTCTAACTGACAGTTGTAAACGCTGCAAGTTAAATATTTATAAATAGTTGTCGCAATAACGGCTGAGAAATTGGGGTCAGTGGTAAATACTTACTTCACATAAGACAGCAAATTGTGCAAATAGCAGCAACTAGTTTTTCTCATAATGTGCACAAAAGTTTTTAAGTCCAATTCTAAACTATTTCTGGAAGCCATGAAATTGAATAGGAAAATTATGTTTAACCCTCCATTACTATCGTCAGGGTGGAATCCACCCTGGGTTTTCAATTTCTTAGTAAAATATAGATTTTTTAACCAAAACCAACATAAAGTTATAATGTAATCCACATTTGCATATTTCTGAAGGTTATAGAGTACATTGCATTTGTATGAAGAAAGCAATTATTTTTATACAATTGTTTTAAAAAGTCACTGGGTGTGTTACACCCCACGATAGTAGTAGCGTTTGTTCTTCAACGAATTCTTTATTTCAATTTAATATTTAGTTTCAATTTCCCAAGCAAAATAAAAATGGTCGACCGATTGTTAGTAATGAAGTTGTATTTTTTATAAAATACATTTATATATTTGTATTCACTTTTTGGCGACAATTTTTTAAATAACATGTAGGCCATTTACTTAGTACACACTCCTTAAAAATTATGCTCTAGGATAAGTAACAAAATTTTTATAACATAAAATTTGTTATATCTTAAACTAACAAAGTTAGAAGGACGAAATTCAAGGATGTAGTAGTGTACATATTAGTCCTTAAGATATATTAAAAAAAAACTATTGGAAATTTGCAAGAATATTCAAGGACATTTTAAAGGACATTTAAAGGACAAGGTTTTAAAAGGACATTTTCCATACCTCTTCGTCCTTTTGCACCAAAACATTAAATTTTCTAAGATTCTAAGGATTTTTCTCTTTCATTTGATACCAATATTCTCCAATGTGCCCAATTTTTAAAATAATTCCTTGAAAAAAACATGTCCCTGAAATTTCAAAGTCCTTTAAAAAAAAATCCTGACATCATAGAGAAAAACTAAAAACGCAGTTTTACTACATTTGGCCCTTAGTTACGCGAGCATATAGATTTTTTCGTGTGTTTGAAATTTTTTTTTGATTTTTGTCGCACGGTGTAACCTTTAAAAGTAGCAAGTATATTGTTTATTTTTGTTTGAGTTTTTACGCAAAATTTTACCTTAAGGGGGGTTTCTACCTTGTGCGTTTAAAAAAATCCAATTTTTTTTTCATGCATTTTTGGATTAATACATGATTGTAGAATACGCTCCCAAAATTTGAAGTTGAAATCTTTCGAATTACGGAAGCAATTTATAGAAACAGGTAGCGGTGTCGGGCGCGCCGACCTGCTGAAGCAAAACTTTGAACGCGTTTTTCTCAAAACTACATTTTTTGACCTGGCGGAAGTGATTTAGGCCACACGAGTTGAGCAAAAGCTACGAAATTTTAAACAGTCATTTATCAAGGTCTTAGCTATGGCACGAACTAGGATCTTCAAGAAATAATAATTTTTTCTCATTGAAAATAGAAATTTGTATTGAAAAAAGTAGGTAAAAATTGAATTTTTTAGTCAAAATCGCATATTTCCTTCATTTTTCATTTTTTTTTAAAAATCCTAGTTCCTGCCATAGACAAAAGGATACAGAATAAGAAACAATTTCATTTTTGTGTTTCAAGTCATCTCAAACAGCGGCAGGACTTCCGTGAGTCAAAAAGTCCTTCCGCCATTGCTCGATGGCCCCCTCCCCCCCTTTGCATATTTTATCTTGAAACTTTTTTTACTTGTACAATAAACATATACCTACATCTGAAAAAATTTTCCAGTGTTTATCTTTAAAACCTTCCCATCAACAATTTTTCAAAAAAACATGTTTTCTCGGCCGCACAAGGTAGAAACCTGCCTTAATCCGAAAAAAATTATTAAATAATTATTTATTACTTATTTTTTTAGCTTTCTAAATCACTAAGCCCAAGAAACATAGCTTAAATATTGTGCAAGATGTGGCTATTTTCCCAATACAACTTTTTATTTCATATTTTTTTTTTTTAAATGAGATGCACATAAACAAATGTTTATATTAAATAAATGAATTAACAAACTTAAATAATTTATTTTTGTTTTTACATGTTATGATGTTCTGATTATGAAAAAATTTTTTTTTGTTTATTTTACCTCAATGGATAAGTAAAATAGATAATCAAAAGTTGTGGGTGGATTACATCCATAGTTAGTAATGGCGTTAGTGTAATAGACTGAACTGAACTCAACTCAATTTCAAAGCAGCATACTAAATATTATGATCTTTGTTTTGTTGCCCAGTAATTTTATGAAAGTTTAAGTCAGCAGAATTTCATTAGAACCCTTAAAAAAGTTACCTGACAATGCTATTTTCACTTCCAAAAATTCAATGGAACAAAGCATTTTCCACAAATATAATCATTAAGTAAAATTTTGTCCCTTCTCATCTTTGCTGATGTAATCTTGCTCTCATCACCATAAAATATCTTCTCCCCTTAAAGCACAAACCCACATAATTGTCTTGTCTTCTCAAGTGCAAAACTTTTCGCCAATTCAACCTCGTCTAGACAGGTGAAAATTACGAGTGAAAAAGTGAGCGAAAAAAAGTATAGCACGAATATCTGCAACACTTCTGGCTAAATATTTGAAAGCGCTCCCCCATCGGCAGGTGGCAGGTAAAAGTTATGCAAACCGTAATTAAATCTTACTAATTTCAATTTTTCACGTTGCAGCAGGAAAAACTTCTCATGTTTATGTTGTTGAAGAACAATAACAATAACAGCAAAAACAAGAACAGCAATAACAATAACACTACTACCGAGCAACAATAGCGCCACAAGCACAAACACGAACATGAACATCGGACCATTTGGCACTTAACACTGGCCCCTCGACAAGGGCGAGCGCGCTGCCACAACAACAACAAAGAGACTAACAACAACAGCAACAACAGCCTCAACAAAAGCCAACAAGGAGGAAAAAATTTACAGCAAAACTTGAACAACATAACTCATGCATGCTACAGACAAAGTAATAAATTTTATAATAGCAACAACAACAACAACATGCAGCAACATCAACGAAATAACGCAAACATAACGTGATAAAAATTACAACAACAACAATAGCCACAAGGAGGACGACAACTGTAGGAGCAGCGGCAACAGTGAAATTATGTTTTGCAATGCGAAAATTGAATTTAATGTATTTCTCCACATTGCCAGAGCAGAAGCAACAACAAGAAAAAAACAACAAGAAAAAAATCAACAAGACGGCAAGAAAACAATCGACCAGAAGGCGTATACGTAACACAGTGACGGCCGAAGGTGGGCCGGCCATAAGTGCAGTTACATTGAATTGCGGCTGTATGTGTGTGTGTGTATGTATGTGTGTCGGTCAGTTGGGCAGCGCAGGTGATGATGTTTCGTAAGTCAACGACTTTTTTTCGATTCAAGTGTTTTGCTAGTGCGAGTTGTTGTGGGTGCGCTCGGCGAGCAGAAGTGGTGGCCGCAGTTGCAAGACGAGCGCACGGAAAATACTGCACAGCAAATGAACTCCTGCTGGCGCTTGTTGAAGTACTTGAGGAATTTGCAGGAGTAGCTGCAGGTGCAGCGCGTGCGTGCGTGTGTGTTGATGTGCCCGAGTTGCGCGTCGGTATTTTGCGGCATGGTTGGATTGCAAAGGATAATAGCGCTGCTATGTTTGGCTGTTGGGTGCGCCAGTGTCGTAAATGGTGGTCGTACCAGAAGTACTCGAAGGTGAAAACGGTGCTTGAAATAAACAGCAGAGCGAGCTGAATGGGTTTAGTTATATTACTAAATTGCTTATGAATGAGGTTGCGCTGCAATGTTTTGATGTCCCGCTCTGCATGCCGCAAGCACTGATTTTGTATATACATAGAAACTTATTTGAATTTACATTATATATTTTAAATTTATTACAATTTGTAATAATAGAATTTATGGCAATTATAACAGTAATAGTTGCAAAAAAATAATAGTAATTTTTAAAAGCTAATAATAAGTATTAAATTTTGTATATCTTAAACTATTAAAGTTAGAACGACGAAATTCAAGGATGTAGTAGCGTACATATTAGCCCTTAAGTTATATTAAAAAAAGTCGGCGTCGATAGCTCAGCGGGTAGCGCGCTGGCTTCTCATACCGAGCGCCCCGGGTTCGATTCCTGGCTTGGGCTGGAAAAAACACTCATCTACTTCTGTCGCTATCCACATGAAGGGAATTACAAGAATCGCACAAGTGCGCTCTTGGCAGGCAATGGCAAAACCTCCAAGTGTGAAAGAAAAACTGCCCATCGCCGTTCGGATTCGGCGTTAAACTGTAGGTCCGTTCCCTTCCCTTTCCCCATCCGTTTGAAATGTGTGGTGTATCACATGTTGAAAAAACAGTGTTGCATACTCATTTCAAACGGGTGGAATCTGTGGTATCACAACGGGCCCATTAAGAGGCCTAAGTGTGTCTCATACAGAGGCAGCCACCTCAACCTAACCTAACATATATTAAAAAAAAGAATTATTGGAAATTTTCAAGGATATTCAAGGATAAAATTTTAAAAGGACATTTTCAATACCTCTTTGTCCTGTTGCACGAAAACATTAAATTTTCTAAGATTCTAAGGATTTTTCTCTTCCATTTAATACCCATATTGCTATTCTACAATGCGCTCAATTTTTAAAATAAATAAACAGCAAATAAAATAAATTTTTTGAAATAAACATGTCCTTGAAATTTCAAAGTCCTTTAAAAAAAATCCTGATGTCAGAGAGAAAACGCAGTTTTACTAATAGGGGTACCGGTAAATTCGAAAATTGAAGCTTTATTGTGGGAAAAATGGTTACAAATTTAATATTCAAAGTATTGTCCATCACTAGCTATAACTTTTTCCCATTTTTCTGGCAATTCACGAAAAAGCCGGCCTTTCTGAAAAATTCGGCCGGCTTTTCCGCTATCCACGAATCGATCCAATTTTTGACTTCTTCATAATTGGAGAAGTGCTGGTCTGGACTATACGGCGGGTGGGGTATCACATCCCATTTGAACGTTTCAAGGTAGGTTTTGACGACCTGTGCAACATGTGGCCGAGCATTGTCATGCTGCAAAATTACCTTGCCGTGCCTTTGTTCATATTCTGGCCGTTTTTCGCGCAGTGCTCGACTCAAACGCATCAGTTGTCGTCGGTAGACTTCCCCTGTGATCGTTTCATTCGAGCAATGTCTCCAATTCTTGATCTTCAAACTTTTTTGGCTGTCCGGGCCGTTCATCGTCCTCCAAGTAAAAATTGCCACTTTTGAACCGTGCAAACCACTTCTGGCACGTACGCTCAGCCAGAGCATGCACACCATACACTTCCACCAAAATGCGATGACTTAGTAAGTAAGTAATGAAGAAGTACTCCCCGCAAAAACACTTTATTCGGCACAAAATTCGACATTTTCAGAGTAAAAAAAAGTATTGTTGTTTACGCTTCAGCTAAATGACACATACTGATTCTGAAACTATATGACAATAGTTTTCCAACACATATTTGGAAAGGTGAATCACTGTTCACAAAATCAAGTTACGCCATCTGTTAGAAAACCGCACGAAATAACCGGTACCCCTATTAATAAAAATATAAAAAAAAATTACAGCACCCGAGTCCCAGTTTTTGTTTTGTATTAAAGTATTTATTAAGATTTTTTTTTTGATTTGAAAAAAGTAGGAATTATCAAAGTCCAAACGAACATAAGTTCAAATAAGGTTTTAAATAGAATAAAATGGATGAATAAGAAAATAGAGAATTAGTACTTATATAATTTTATATTTAACTTAATATTACATTTAAAAAGTTTATATAAGCTGTAAAAGTTCTAGCAGGAATAGAAGTAATTACGTTAAAAATCACTTAAAAAAATAATATAATATAATATAAAAAAAAACTTTACAGCACCCAAGTCCAAGTTTTTGCTTTGTACTAAAGTATTCACATCTTAAGTGTTTTTTCGATTTTTTTTCATATTCACACTAAACAAAATTAAAACTTTTCGGAAAAGTTGTCATGTAGAATAAATTAACTTTGCACTTAAATTTGCCTCGACCTGAACATTTTCGATTGAATCAAAAATGCGTCTTTTGTATTATCGAAGTGTATTCTAACTAAAACTTGCTCCACCATCTCAGCCACTGAATTAAGTTAATTCCATTGCGTTAATTAAATTGTAGCTCCAGTTCCTCCAATGCACAGTGCCACAGAGTGTTGCATGTACCCGTATTTCGCACCGAAGCGAACGCGTTTTCCGCTCCTACATTATTCATTGAAATATACATTTTACTCGTACTTGTACTTTCCATTCAATTCATTTTGAAGCAACATTATCATTTAAAGTTGCTAAACTAACATCGAGTGCCACTGCGGAAGTTTACCGGCAACTTTGTGACGCTGTTCGCCCCTTCGTCTGTCCTACTTACTGCATTAATGCAAACAATAAACAAAATAAAATGAATTACAACAAAGTGCAATAAAGACACGAAAACTGTGCGCACATCGGAAGTAACAAGTTGAAAAAAGTAAAAAATTTCCATAAAAATCATTTTCCGCAGAATCGATCGAAAAAAATTGCTGTTGTTGTTGTGTGAGCTCTCACCGTGCCATTTGTGTGTTGTTGTTGTTAGTTCTGATATGGGGGCAGTTGCTTTTGTTGTTTGCAAACACTTTAGGGTGCGAGTAATAAGCGAAAAATAACAATGCCACCAGCATCAACACCAACAACAACACCAACAACAACAGCAACAACACAAACAGAAACAGCAAAAAATTGTTAATACTCTGCCAACAAGTTGTTTGGCTGTTGCCAATTTCAAAATTGCCATTGTTGTTGTTGTTGTTGTTATTGCTGTTGGTGCTGTTACTGTTATTGTTTTATGCGTCGACGTGTTGGGCCCGCACTTGGTGTTGGTGTCGTGTGGCGTGTGAGTAACAAAACCATCAACAAAATTCCAAACAACGACAACGCAACGTTTGGCAGCGCAGCGAGCGGAGGGAGTTTTAAATATGCAAAACAATCGCCCGCATTGGCTTGAAACAATGTAAAAAGCTTGTTGAACATTTTTGTTAATTTTTAACAGAATTTTCAATTACAGGAAGCGCCAACAAAAACAAAAATAAAAACAAAAACCATTCAACACAAAATGAGAAAATCCAAACGCTGCCAACGCGCCTGCGGGAATTTGCGGACAAGAGTGGCAAACGATAACAACGGTGGCTGCTGCTGGTTGCCGCAGGCGCCTTTGCTGGCAGCGACCGGCACCCGCTGCAGTCGTTGTATCGTTGTCGATGATGATGATGGCGCGGACCATGATGACGGTTATGTTGCGCATAATGACGACCCACAATGACTGGCGTTTAGGGCCCGCTGCCTTCCCTCAAACTTCGTTTCGGTCCTTGCTTTGCGGTTTAAAGTAAACTTTTGTCCAACGACTGAAGTGCAAGAAGACCCACTTGCCGGAAGGCGTCGGCGATTGTTGGCGTTGGCGGACAGCAATTGCTGCAGCTTGCTGCCGAATCTAGTTCAGCTTCTGCGGCTATTAGTGTTGCTTGTGGCCTCAGAAAGTTTTCTAATGTCTGGTGTTGCCGTAATTTTTTTTTTGTCGCCACTACTTCAGAGTGGGTGACAAAGTTTTTCGCTGGCAAGTTGCGAACACTTTAACGCGCACATTAAGGCGAGCACGATGTGCGTTGCTTGTGTTGTTCCACAAAATTTTTATTCAACCAAACAATTTGAAAGTATTATCGAAATGGACTGCACTGTGGCGCGCTCGATGGAGTCGAGCACAGTTTTGAGCGGCTTTGCTACGCACAAGCGGACAAGTTCGCGCGGCGCTATCGGACAAACGCGGCGCTTAAGAGTATGCAACACATTCGCAGTTCGCTCACTTGCATTGTAGATTCCATTAGAAGAGCCGATTGCGAAACGAATTGTTCATATATTTCGGTCCCAGTTTCAGGGAGATTCCACGACTCGGTGGCTCACAGCGACATGAGTAGCGACCACAACGCTTCTTCACAAAAGCGCCATGCAATATTCTGTACAGTGGAAAGTTTTTTCCACTTGAGGATTAAAAAAAGTTAAAATATAGCTGATACAATTTTAATTGAGGGTAAGAGATATAGTTGGGGATAAAATTTGGTTAGGAAAAGTTATTGAAAATATAAATTTATGATGATTTATGACTGATTTATGATGGTCCTAGGCAACTGCTGTGTCTCCGCCAATTACTGCGCTGGATAGCGAATCTGTAGCGGCATTCAATCTTAAATTTCTTGTTGTCAGAAGTCAAATTTGTTATCAATTGCCATATAAAGTTGTAGCATTGAACAACGTGTGAAAATAATTAAATTTTGCAATCAAAAGCTCTGTTTTGTTCGAAAAACTTTCGCCGCAATACGCGATTTTGATTGTCTTTAGCGACGAGGCCCAGTTTTGCATGAACGGATATGTTAGAAAGCAAAATTGTTTAAGACCATAGCCATATAATAAAAGGTGAAGTGCCCCAGCTAATTTCGATTGTTTTATTTTTTATTATTATTAAAAATATAAGTAACAATGGACCCGAATTCCAGCCCTTAATGGTTAATCGTCGATCTGGGAGAATTAATTTAATAAACAAAATATTTAGACTAGTCGTCCGATTTAAAAGAGAATAGACGCATATTGTAGATGTCATTTAGGCGTATTACCAGAAAAACCGGTAGAACTCAGAAGTGAATAAAAACTCGAAAATGTATTTTTTTTATACTTTAATCAAGTTCGAATTTTATTGCAATCACCAATTTTTTTTTTACTTTATATAAATTAATTTTTTTTTGAATTTTTTCCACTTGGGCGATACTTAAAAGAATAAAAGGTAATTTTTACATATATTTTTAACTTTATTTTTTAGGCTATGTTTGCCGTACAGTCGCTAAAATTTGGCCATGATTTTCTGACATAACTTTTATTCTCAAAAAAACGGTGCATGTGTTTTGGAATTTTTTTTATAAGTATGCTTATGTTTTCTCCAAATCTTACGTACATTTTACTGTACTCATTGGCTGAATAATAAATAAATAAATAAATAAATAAACAAATAAATAAACAAATAAATAAATAAATAAATAAATAAGTAAATAAGTAAATAAATAAATATTAAATATTAAATAAATAAATGAATAAATAAATAAATATTAAATAAATAAATAAAAAAAATACCTAAATAAAAAAAATAAATAAAATAAATAAAAAAATAAATAAAAAAAATTATAAATAAAATAAATAATAAATGAATAAATAAATAAATAAATAATTAAATAAATAAATAATTAAATAAATAAATATATATATAAACTAAATAGTAAATAATAAATAAATTAATAATTAATTCATTAATTACTTTTTATTAATTAATTTATTAATTTTGTTATTAATTAATTAATTAAAAAAAAAAATTAAATAAATAAATATTTTTTTTCCAGATTTCTAAGTAAAGTTGCGGTAAACATTTGGTTACATTATATTCTGCACTTAATGCCATGAAAATCTACTTTTAGTTAAACAAAATTTAGTTTCTATTTACCTATAATAAGTATTTGCGTTAAAAAATAATTACACTACAATTTTTCAATTTCAGCTCCAAAAGTTCATCCAGCCACACTGTGCAGCATTGTGTGTGCCACTTGCGCCTCGCACCGCAATAGTGGCTAATGTGAGAATGACTTGCAGCGCGATTGCCAGCGCCCAGTCACTTCAAGCCGGTTTTAAGCGCGAATGCAATCGCGAAAACCACACAAGACTGCCGAGCGCTGACAAAATGCCGAGCACTGTGTGCGGCGTACCTATCTTACATACAGACAGATATGTTTACAAACATGCGGAAAATTAACGTAGGTACTCGCGAAAGTGCTACTTGGCGCCCACGCCCACAAGTGAAATGTTAAGTGTTTCTTCAAGTTATACGAAAAGCACTTCCGCCTCCTTCCATCAGCCAGCTCCGCCAGGACGCAACCGAACGCGAGTCTCTTCGCTCTGCCGCTGAGCCTTTGATCGCACGCCCAGCGCTGACGCGCAACTAATTTTTGCGCTAAGACTTCCGGCTGAGCAGTGGTGCGCCCTCTGG
This sequence comes from Melieria crassipennis, assembly GCA_963668005.1. NCBI lineage: Eukaryota > Metazoa > Arthropoda > Insecta > Diptera > Ulidiidae > Melieria > Melieria crassipennis. The sequence goes on along the minus strand of OY764962.1, from coordinate 34,950,707 downwards.
CGGCTGTAAATTACGCGCAGCAGGTGCACCAATGCAGGTCCGGAAAATGGGTGCAAGTGCACGTGTAAGTGGTGGCTTAAGGGATGAGGCTGGGGGTGGGAGTGTTGGTTAAATGGCCGCTGCAACGATAAGTAAGATTGTGTGAAAAGGAAACTGAAAAAATTGCAGCAAAAACTGGACACTCGAATAGCCACAAAATGCTGCGCAGTGGCGCAACAGGAACGGCGTACCAAGGTTTGGGGGTGCCGAACTTAAATGTTATGAAAGTCATATTGATTCTTGATTTTAAATAACCATTCTTGTAAAATGTAACAAGTACTACCATGATTCTCAAATTGTAGAGTTGCCATCCATTTCGGGTTAAAATGCATTTCATAGCTAAAGCACCAAAAAGGTGCTCGGCGCAAATGAGTTGGCTGGTTGAGATTTTAAGCGGCGGCCACTCACTTTCAAAATGCAATTTTCCTAAGAGCCACCACTAAAGCCGCACAAGTGACTCGCCGAAATTGCGCACAGCAGGAAAGCTGCCAACAACAACAACAACAATTTTATGAAGAAGGATATTGCACTAACACCATCGCCATCGCCACCTGCAGCAGTTGCGTCCTGACAGAGCTGCAGCAGTGAGCGCCACAGCAGCAGGAGTGCTGGCTTCTTTTGTGTTGAGATACTTTTTCATTGGATAACATTAAAATTTCGCTACTGCTTCTTCTGTTTTGCATTTGGTTTTGCGCACTTTCTTGCTAACCTAAACGCCAAGCAACTTGGCCAGTTGTCTGCCGTGAATAATTGCTGTCACTTTTTATAGCACGACAAAAAAAATATGAACTCATTAGTCATACAGCACGCCACGATGCATTGTGGCGTTTTCTTTGGTAGATATATTTTTTGTATTCTTGCTTACTGCTGTTAGCTTTCAATTTTCTATGTTTTCAAAAATTTTGCTACGAATTAAAAGGTGTTCGCTGTGTGCGCTAATGGCGATTCGAATTGAATATAAACGAAAAATTGCCGTCCTTGTAGCTGGGTTCTGGACTTCTTGGTGCTCGAAGTTAATTAAAAAGTCATGGGAATTCTATGAAAAAATCCACATTTCATGATATGAACTATTCTTCTGTTTCCATTGATACTTCTACGATCTAAAAGACCATTTTGTTACAGTTTAAGCTATGTTTCTTGCTTGAAACTCTCTCTTGTTGAAACTATGTTCCTTTCAAAAAGCATTACATTCTATTTTATCTGCGGCTGAAAAACGAAGCCATACCACAAAGCAATATAAACTGAAGCATTGTGTTAACGAATTTACATTTCCAAAATTTATTTTGTGTCCGGATGCCGCAGTTGCCACTGAATCATTTATTTCATATAGAAGGGTCGAAGGTAGAAGGTTACAAATCAAAGCGTCGATCATTGGTCAACATTTTTTGTTGCAGCATTCAAATATGATTCACAATTATATTTCATATAAATTAATTTAAAATCTACCTGATTTCCTTTCAAATTTTAGTAGATGCTGTGGCTCAAAGAAGCCAATATGATAGCACAACATTATCAAAGTCTGTGATGTCAAATTTGATTCGGTCACAACATTTGGAAAGTGATTCATCAATGGCTGAAGAGATTGATGATTGACCATGAGATCTTTGTATGTTTTTTAGCCTATAAAAACTATGTATCTGTCAAGCACCCAGACACCTCTGGCATTGGTGCATGGCACAGTGATTCGTTCCATAAGCAAAATTCCAAAAATTTACAGTCTCAGAATTAAACGATTTTGATGTCATTTGAAAGCTAAAACTCCAACTAAGATAATCCCAAAAAATCTGTTCAAAAAATTAATTAGTGTGTGTACAAAAGCTGCTCAAAGTAGAAACTTTTTTCGCAAACAAATTTAAACACATATTTTCTGTTTTTTCTATTGAAAAAAAATCGTAAAAATACATGGTAAGCCAGAAGTTGAAGTTGAAATTTCAATATAAATTTAGAATTGATGTGGGCATTCTCGCTTTTAATAATTTCTCAAAATTTGGAAATCTGAGGCTTCTACTCCACATTTAATTTAGAACATTTTTCAATATTAAAAACCCGAAAATTGACAAAACTTAGAGGAAAATATCTAAAAAGTATGTAAAATTATGTTGCTGAATTTTTGTGCATTTCAAGAAGCATTTTTTCTTTGTCGAAAATGTAAACACACCTCCGATATCTTCCGATCTCAGAAAATAAACGAATTTGAAGAGGAGTCTAAGCACCAATTTTTTGACAAAATACATATACTTGATTCATCCCAAAAGTATGCAATCAAAAAGAAAAATGAAAAAAACCTCACAAAACTACCAAAACTACTGCAAAAAAACTATCATTGTTTTCATTGAAAACTAAAACATCCTAATATAATTTTTGTGACTCTACATCGCTTCATGCTGTGGCCTCGATAGATATAGAAGTGAATGATCCAATATAGCTGCATACCTTCCTATTTTCTTTTTTAACTTTTATTTCAGAATTTTGAATGGGGTCTAGTTGTTTCAGATACATTTGTGAGTCTAATGCTTACAATTATTGGAGGAGGTGGACGGATTTCGACGGTGTTGATCAGGCCAAGATTAAATGGATATAGTATTTCTTTCACTCTTGCAAAGTCAGAGACACGCTTGCTTTCTTCGAGAATTAAAAAAGTCACTGCAGAGTTGCTAAAATAGGTTTATGCTTTGCAATAGCTGAAATGTAAAAGTGATGATCGCCTCTTCCTGTCTTCTATAACAGCGTGCAACAAAAATCAAACAATTTCAAAACACACGAAAAAATCAATATACTCGCGAATCTAGGAGCCAAATGTAATAAAACTGCGTTTTTAGTTTTTCTCTCTGACGTCAGGATTTTTTTTAAAGGACTTTGAAATTTCAAGGACATGTTTAGGTTAGGTTAGGTTAGGTAGTTCGGCCTCGATAGCTCAGCGGGTAGCGCGCTGGCTTCTCATACTGAGCGCCCCGGGTTCGATTCCTGGCTTGGGCTGGAAAAAACACTCATCTACTTCTGTCGCTATCCACATGAAGGGAATGAGAATTACAAGAATCGCACAAGTGCGCTCTTGGCAGGCAATGGCAAAACCTCCAAGTGTGAAAGAAAAACTGCCCATCGCCGTTCGGATTCGGCGTTAAACTGTAGGTCCGCTCCCCTCCCTTTCCCCACCCGTTTGAAATGTGTGGTGTGTCACATGTTGAAAAAAACAGTGTTGCATACGCATTTCAAACGGGTGGAATCTGTGGTATCACAACGGGCCCATTAAGAGGCCTAAGTGTGTCTCATACAGAGGCAGCCACCTCAACCTAACCTAACCTAAGGACATGTTTATTTCAAAAAATTATTTTAAAAATTGAGCACATTGTAGAATAACAATATGGGTATCAAATGAAAGAGAAAAATCCTTGGAATCTTAGAAAGAAGTTTTACTAAATTTGGCCCTAGTTTCGCAAGTAGATCGATTTTTCGTGTGTAAAATTTGTTGTCGCACGGTGTAATATTTGCCATCTCTGGGTGTTTGCTATCTCCTGCTGAATAGAACAGGAAATATTAAACCTAACCTCTGAGAATAAAATTGTCTATGAAAATACTTTCAACCAGTCATTCGTAATCGGCATAGAGAACAATGTTCCTCCTTTTTGATTATAAATTCATTCGTGAACGTGGGTGACTGCGGCAAGCTATGCTTTAGTCTTGTAATCGTTTGTATGTATGCAATCAGTGGCGTGCGCAAGGAGGATTTTGGATTCAAACTATCCGAAATATTTGTATCTAGCAAACATTTTCTGTTACAAATATGGTTTCAACTTGTATTGTATTGTATTGTAAAATTAAACATTGTGTGCGCCAGTTTAGGCAGTAAAAAATAATCACTGCAGTTTTCCTATTTTACATTAAATTTTATATTGATTGGTATAAGCAAACATTTGTGCTTTATAAATATTTTATTAGAAAACATACAACACAATTAGTTCTGTGTACCGCACACCAACACACTTACACACGTAAAACACGCACATGCGGTTTTGTTTGCACTTTGGCGCGCAAAGTAGCTGCCGCTTAAATTCTCATTTAAAACGGATTTGGGATTTGAGCAGCGCAGTACGCTTTGTGTTATCCCTTTGAGTTGCAGTTGAACTTTTGCTTGTTAATAAATTTGAAGTGATAAAATTGCAAGAATATTACCGAAACGTCGACAAAGCTTTTTAGCAACGCAACACCATAAAAACGTTTACACTCGCCGTCGCCAATGCCGCCGACAACTTGTAACGCAACACGCCGATGCGATGTTAAGGCCTGCGCAGGCTTTACAAGCGACTTGCTCGGTAATAAGCGCGACCGACAAACGGTTGACGTCGCTCTGCAGGCTCTGAAGGTGCAGAAGACGAACGCTGCCAGCAGCAAAGTGAGACAATGAGCCGAATTGCGCAGGATACTAAAATTGCCCAAGTGCGAGCGCCGACGGTTGACAGCGGCTGGCAGGAGCAAGCCAACGCTGGGCGGCGAAGCAACGGCTCGTAAAAATAAGCAACAAATTTCATTGTTTATTGTTTGGTGCCGCTGCCGTTGTCGCTGTTGTTGCTGTTGCTCGTTTGGGCCCTTCTAGTGCGGGATTCAGCGGCGCTGATGCGGTAATGTCCTTTCGGATAATGTATGTATTGTATTTACATACACGCACGCACACACTTACATACATACATATTCGCAGCGCTGCGTATGGCTGTACTTCATGCAAACTTATTGGATACTTTCGCCATTTTATGAATTGCCACTTTCAATACAGCACTAACCGACCCGCTCGCACCGCCACATGTACGTTTATGTAGAGCAGTTATGCTTCGTGCTACTCCTAGTTCAGTCGCATTTTTTGTTTGTTTGTTTTTTGCTCTGCTAGATACTAAATTGTTTGAGCGAAAAAGTAGTTTCACTTTCGTTTCCTCACTTTTGTTTGCCTTCTGCAGTTTTTCAATTTTTCGCTTTTTATGCTTTTGCCTTCTTGTCTTCGAACTTTGTTATGTTTATGCGCGTGTCTGTCCGTTGTCTGGTTGTTCGCTACTCGGCAGCATTTTGTCATTGCATGTAAAGTTTTGTGTGCGTGCGTCGATGAACATGCGAGATAGCTGTGTGCGTGTGTGTGTGTACGTCACACAAACGGCAGCACGCAACACATGCCGATGCGTTCACGTTCGTAGGTGCTGTGTGTTGATGGCTCTTCAGGTTTTTATTAGAGCATTTTTCGACGACAAAGTCTACAAAGCGTGAAATTAAATTTTACTCATATTAGCTTCGATACTCTGCCGAAAGTGAATAGATAGTTGTCCTTTGTGTCGCGGCACGCAATAGTTGCCAATTGGGAATTTATGATTTAAGCAGATATGGCAGAATAAGCCGCCGCGCCTTTTTATGGCCATGAGTTGGTGCCGATGTGTATAAATCGAAGCTGTAGTGCGAAAGTTGGGCATATCGAAGCGTGAAATATGGCCGCATTAAAGTGCCAAATTATTGATATATCCTACAAAACGCCAACCAGCAAACATTCAACTCAATGACTGGTATCAAACGAAATGCTTCCACTGCTGCAAAATGAGTTTGGTGTTTTGTGTTCTGACATTATTTCATAACAGGAGCGACAAAGGAGCACTACTATTGCAGATTGGGCCATAAACACTAAACTTCAGCGTATGAACCCCTTGAAAGCATAAAATCTAATTTCATAAAGTAGCAACTCGTCTTTGGCTAATAAAAAATTTACGTAAAACCAGACAGAACACATCAGATTTTGCCACTAGCCGAGTCCTGTCTCGCTCAGTGTTGGCAGCAGACTGTTGCAAAATTCATTTGCTTGTTGTATAAATTTGATTCCACACTGCGAGCCGACGAGTGGCGGCGATTCTGCGCGCTTCTTTTCCTGTGGTGAATTTGTGCCGCTCTCTGCGGCGAGAGTTGGCGCTATCAAGGATACGCAACAGGTTGTCAGTCATTGTTCGCTGGTGCACTCGCAATGTTCTGCACTACAATGAGTGTATTGGAAAATACTAATATTTGCATTGGAAACTTCTCTGCCGGTTAACTGGAATAGTTGTGCATGTATTTACGTAAAATAAATAAAAACACAGGCGTCTTAATTTTTGGCTATAATACTGTAGTTTTTTAAATATTTTATAGCGTATGAAAAATTTGCCAAACAGAAAATGAATTTTTATGATAATTTCAAACAATTCCAACCAATTTAAGACAGGACAGAATAAAAATGTTAAAATATTATAGCGCTGCCACTTGAAACTTCAGAGTAATAACCTGTCAAAGTTCGGGAATCAATCAATGTATTTTTTTAATTTTACTCCAATCGAAAATTTTTTTGAAATTACTATGAAACATTTTTAGTTCCAAACCCATCTAGACCAAGTTTCGGTCCTAAATGTGCCTAAGTTGAGAGAAATATTTAATTTTTAGTTCCCTACTACATTTATTTAACATCAATTCAATCCATATTGTCGACTAAATAAATTGAGATCTTTTGAATATTAAAAAAAAAAAAAATACTAAAACCCAAATGCTTTGTTTCCATTAAGGGGTTAGGTCCACTCATGATTTTCAAAAAATCGATTTTTTTTATTACATTTTCTAAAAGTATAACATTTCAAAAGTATTTCCTGAAATTTTTAGATCAATCGGACTATTATTCGCCGAGATGTACTACATTGAAATAACTATACTCAAAACTTTAAACGCGTTTTTCTCGAAACCACGTTTTCGAAGTCGGTGATCACTGTAACTCGAAAACGGCTGTATTGATCCTCTTGAAATTTTAACGACTTATTTTACATATAATTGTCCTCCGGATGGACGAAGGATTTTTTTGTACGATGAAATTTTTTTTTATAGCCGAAAAAGTGACGAAAATTTGGGTTAACAAAAAATGTTGACTTTGAACGTCCGTCATGTTGCAACAAATCAAAATATGAACATTTTGACATGAAAATTTTTTTATAACTTCTTGAAATGTGTATCTTTAATCTACAAAAAGATTAATTCATAAATAATAAAACCCGTCTTCAGAAAAAATTTGCAAAAAAGCGTTCTTTTTTTGCCTTACAAGTGGACCTAACCCCTTAAGGGTCGTATGAGTTATTTTTATTTAGGGTCGTATGAGTATTTTTCATTTAGGGTCGTATGAGTAATTTTAGTTAGAGTCGTATGACTAATTTTCATTTCGGGTTATATGAGTAATTTTCATTTAGGGTCGTATGAGTAATTTTCATGAAGGGTCGTATGAGTAATAATTGTAAAATGTCGTATGAGTAATTTTTTTTTTTTAATTAAGGGTCGTATAATTAATTTTAGTGAGGGTCGTATTTTTATTTAGGTTCGTATGAGTAATTTTCATGAAGGGTCGTTTGCGTAATTTTTGTTAGTGTCGGATGATTAATTTTAGTAAAGGGTCGTATGAGTAATTTTCAATAAGCATAATTTTTGTTAGGGTCGTATGAGTAATTTTGGTTAATGTTTGTATGAGTAATTTTTGTAAACTATCGTATGAGTAATTTTAGTTAATTGTCCTAATTTTAGTAAGTATAATTTATTAATTAGTTTTGGTAATTAGTAGTGTCTGACCGAGTATTCGGTTTCGGGTTCGGTTCCGTTCAAATAAGTGGTTTCGGTTTCAGTTTCGGCCAAAAAATGTCCGAACGTCCGAAACCGAAACATTCTAGAATATTTTTTAACAGATATATAGTGAAAGTATGAGAAGGAGAATTTAGATGCCATCAATGTAAATAAACTTCTTTTTTAGAATAAAATTTGAAATTATTTATTTTTGAGTATTAGCGAGTAAGGTACGAAAGGATGATTTTTTAATGTTTATGTTTTTAAAATATGAATCATTGTTTTTATTTATAAGCATTTATTTTTTATGTTATGTTTGTTCTGTATTTACCTAAAGTAAAATTCGTTTGTTGAAAAATAGTGATTTTTATGCTCGTATGAGTCATTTTCATTAAGGGTCGTATAAGTAATTTTATTTTCAGTAGAAAGTCGTATGAGTATTTTTTGTTAAGAGCCGTATGAGTAATTTTATTTCTAGTAAAGGGTCGTATGAGTAATTTTCATTAACCCATTGCTGCCGAATGGGTAAAAATTTACCCATGAAAATTTACTTTTTAAAAAAACTGGCGGAACTGGTACCCGGCTTTAATGGGTTAAGGGTCTATGAGTAATTGTAGTAAAGTACAATTTTTACAGTTATAAAATATTTTACAAATATAAATATTGGAGGTTGGTTGCATTATTTCTTTATTATTTAAAAAAAAAAGTAAAACATACCAAATGAACGTTTTGAAACACTCGTTAATAATTGTACATGTCTTTCTGTTTCTTGTATGTGCATTGGAATTTGTGGATCAGCCAGTGGTGATTATAGAAAAGAATCGTGAAGGAGTTATGGCAGTGATATTAGAAAGTCGTAAGAAAACTCCTCGAATGGAAAGTAAAAAGGACCTTAAAAAATAATATTAACACGTTAAAACATTAAATTGTAGGTCGAGAATAATATTTAAAAATAAATTGAATTAAAAATGTAAAAATAGTGTTTTTTTGTTGAAACCTTGAAAATGTTGATTTTTTCAGATCGATTTTCCTACAAAAAGGAGTTCGAAAACAAAAAAATTGATCGTAATAAAAGTTGTTGGAAATTATCTGAACTTTCATAATCTGCAAAAAAAAAAATTATCGAAAAAAATCGAAAAAAATTCGGAATTTATTAGTTAAAAGTTCATTTTAGGCTATTTTTCGACAACAAATTCCTAATATGTCTACTAAAAAAAAAATATGTATTGGTATCAATACAGATTCTGAAAGGTGATAAAAATACCTTTCAAACAAGCCCAGATTGAGAAATCTAGTATAACTCTATCCGATTTTATGACGAATTTAATTAAATTATTCTATGTATATATTGAAAAATATCTATTTTGAAATTTTGGGGGGCTCCAAATCCGACTTAGAGCTATGGTCTCTTGAGAAAAATTTCTCAGAATCACCAAATGAGATTACGTTTTTGCTATACGCTTCATCAAAAAAAATCGTTCCATACAATTTGACCCGCCCTAATGTATTTATGTATATGTGTTTTGTTTTTAATCTTGATGACGCGTAAGTCGCGTGTTTGCCACAAAACGTGCTTGACAAAACGTTTCAATTAAAGCGATTATTGCGTAAATACAAACATTGTTCGCTGCGTGCATGCGAACCGGCCGCGCTGCCGTTACACAAAAGCGCTTTGCCGTCGTGCCGCAGCTCTGTGCTCAAGTAGCTTACTGAATTTGGTTCTGTTTACCCGACAAGCGGCCGATAATAGGTTTGAGTTTGATGCGTGGCTATAAATCTATTACAGAACAACAACTATTATAGAACAACATGCAAGGATGAACAATTTAAGCTAATTGATATGGCCAAAAGTGGGCGATTATCCGTTTTTGAAAACACATTTACGTTATTTAACCTTGAAGCTAGTGAGTCGAAGGTTCGAGATTTAGACTTAATATTGTCTAAAGTTTTGAAAAGTCCACAAGTTTTCAGAAGGTCGTAAAGTGGTGTGATTAAATGTTCTGTAAATTATTGTCAAATTATTATTGTAATATTAAAAAATTAATGGCAAGGAGCAGTAGTGAATAGCAATGGTAATTATGTTTGCTGTTATTTTTGACATCTTCCGGCCAATTCTAAACTGCAACTTGTAAAAATGAAGGCAATAAGAAATTTTACTCTCAGAGCTTTGCTTATTATGACTGCTGAGAGCAGCTGCTATAAGAAAGGTTAATTTATAAATTGCAAATTTGCTTGGCCACGTCTGCCAAATGAATGAAGAACCTCCACCAAAGACAGTGTTCGATGCAGTAAGGAGTGTCCACGAAAAAACTGGTCCCTCTTCTTTGATTTTTGAAATTTTTTGGGAGCCCACCTCAACAGTAGGCTTTGCTTTTTCAAAAAGCTTAAACTTCACAAAAACTAATTGCATTTAGCTTCATTTTGATTTTAACTCTCGAGCGAAATGGCAGCGAACGAAATTTAGCAGCGAAAAAAAATTGTGCACACTTTGAATGAAAATCCTACATGGACCCAAAAAATGGTAGCAAAACATGTGGGTGTCGGTGTTGCAACGGTGAAAAGGGTTGTCAAAAAGTTTAAGAAACACCTCTCTGTTGAGAGGGCTTCAGGTTCTGGGAGAAAGACTGGTCCTGCCAACGAAAATTTTGCCAATGCATGTGAAGGCGCATTTTAAGAAAAACCCGAATGCATCCGTCCGTGATACAGCATCCATAGTGGGAGTATCAAAAAGTTTTGTCCAAAAAACTAAAAATAATGCTCAACTCAAATAATATAGAGTGCAGAAAATTCCGGATAGAAGCGATGACAAGAAAAATTAGGTCAAAAAGCGAGCTAGAAAGTTGTATGAGCAGTTACTTACAAAATTTGAGTGCTGCGTCATGGACGATGAAACATACGTTAAAGGTGACTTCCAACAACTGCCCGGGCAGCAGTTTTACGTTGCTGCAGGGAGGTGTTTCTAAAAATTTAAAATAAAAAAATGTCCAAATTCCCAAAAAACTTCCTTGTATGGCAGGCAATTTGTACCTGTGGAAGAAGAAGCGAACTTTTTGTTACAACAGGCTCAATGAACCAAGAAATTTTCATCAAGGAATGCTTGAAGAAACGGCTTTTGCCATTTTTAAGAAGCCACAATGTTTCTACTTTTTTTTTGGTCAGATTTAGTTACATTCCACTATTTCAGAGCAGCCTTGAACTGGTATAATGACAATAATGTCAATATTTTACCCAAAGAATGCAACCCACCAAATTGCCCAGAATTACGTCCCATTGAAAGGTATTGCGCAACAGTAAAGCGGAACCTTAATAAAACAAAAAATTTGGTCAAAAATGAAAATTAGTTCAACAGAAAGTGGAAGGAGTCCGCGGAAAGATCGAAGAATCAACTGTGCAAGACATGATGGAAGGAGTAAAGGGAAAGGTTCGGGCCTTTTATAGAAAATAATCAGTTTGCTTTTTTGTTGCATTGTATTCTCTTTATAACACTTAGAGGCATCTTCATACCAAAAATGTTCGATTTTGCGAAGAGGAAACCGTGTCTCCGGTGGAAGGATCCAGTTGAGGACATCTTATCATCTCTTAGTGTGACCAACTGGTGCAGGCGCGCGCAGAGAAGAGGTGTCTGGAGAGAGCTTTTGCGGCAAGCCGTAACCGGTAACTGGTTATTAAGGCCAGTTAAGTCAGTAATAGCTTACAAGCAATTGAGCAGTTTTCGGTATAATAAATGCAAATGTTTTTTTTTTAGTAGAATTTTCTCTCAGTGTACATTCATTTATCCAACAACTCAAGGTTTCGCACACAGTTCAACAATAAAGCCGGCGCTATCTATTGTATTTGGCAATTTTTCAGTTGAAGCACGCTGACAGAAACATTTTAACGCATATTTACAAAAACCAAAAAAAAAATGTAAAATCAAATATAAAATACAACGAAAAAGTAAAAAATAATTAACCACATAAGCCACACAGCAGTGTTCCAGGCAGCTGACAGTACGTACGTATCGACAGTGATGAGTAATTTGTAAATTGATACGTCACAAACGTGACGCCACACGCCGCTTATGCAACGCGCTGGAAACCCATTCACCAACGCATTGCGCGCTGCATTTGCAATACGGCCAAGCAGCCGTCTGGCTAACTGACTGGCTGTCAGCTGCGGCTGGCTGATTGTCTGGCTGCGCGACTGGTTAACTGACCTACTCCGCAACTGCAGCCGGCCAGTGAGAGCGCGAGAGCGACGATCGCTGTCGCAAGTCAATTAACGTAATTTCGGGTCTCTTGCACGCTTCACAGCCGGAGAGTCTCCAATGCTACGATTGCTGTTGGCAAACAAAAGTATTAAAAAAAAAACTATCCGAAATTGTTTGTAGTACTTGTGATGGCGCTCGGCTTGCAGTAGTTGATATGATACAAGCTTCATGCATCGATCTGGGCGCACATTTTCGGCGAAACGTCTTAGTTCTCGTGGCTTGGCGGTGGCGAACGCGCGTGTTTTTTCTTGCTACTAATTCGAGCGGTTGGATAAGTGCGAATACGGTTAGACTTGTTGTGCATTTGCATAATGTTTATTGCAATTCTTTGCTGATAACAGATAAATCAAATCAAACAGCAAAGAGAAGTCAAGTGAACTCAAGTGTGAATTAAACTTGAGGCTCTTCTCAATGAAATTAGCAGCTCATCCGTGCAGTTCATGTTTATTTTTTAACCCGTTTTGGTCATTGTGAAAAAAATTCAACGAGGTAAAGTGAACCACAATCAAAATTAATTGAATTGTGTCAATGTAAAGTGGGTTGTGCCTCTTGGTTCAGTGGATAATTAGTAGATGGATCACAAGTTAGGATGTCATAAGTTGGGAAACGACCAGCAAAAAGTGACATGCAACTCTTAACTCTTTCACTATTTTGTTTTCATACATGCAATTCTGTGAACGTCTGATGCCTCTATGGTTTCAGAAATCAAAATAATTTTTGATCTTCAGAAATATTTAAAATCTTAAAAGAATGTTGACTAATAAAAATTAATGTTAGAGTTTAAAACAGAGAATTTTATAAATTTTTTTAAGAGGAATTTTTAAATGTTATTATAAACTTAAATTAAAATATCTCTTAAATATTAAAATATCGCTGATATCTCGAAAAATATACATTGGATTTGGCTAATTGTAATTGTAGAACCCTAATTGTAGAACCCGATAAAAAAATTAAAGTCTTCAAAGCAAAGACCGCAAGTTTTCCAACCTACAAAGACTTCATGTTATATCCGCTGATATCTCGAAAAAATACATTGGATTTGGCTAAGTGTAATTGTAGAACCCTAATTGTAGAACCCGATAAAAAAATTAAAGTCTTCAAAGCAAAAATTGATAGAAATACTAAAGAAAGTACAGTTGTTAAAAAATGAAAAACCGTTAAATTATCTCAATGGTCTTTCTAGTATTAAACTAATTATATCTAAAATAAATTAAAAATATTTGCATTTGCCTTGAGTGAAAAATTTTACTGACTTACTGAACTGACCATAGCAACCCGTTGTTTGGTAATTGTGCAATCAACCTTGTAAAAAATAAAAAATAAAATACACAAAAAATCTATATAAAATATTTCTACAAGTATAATGACCTAAATTAACAAAATTGGAATATTAACATAGCGGCACGACTACGGTTTTCGTGGCGCCGCCATTTGAGGGTAACTTTAGATAGATCGACCAAAAATAAGTCGAAAATTAAGAATACAATTTTTCGATATCTCGCTTCGTTTTAGAGATATCGAGGGGGTAATAACCCTCTTAAGTGCAAGTAGGGCTTCAGATTCAGTAAAATATTTACAGTACTTCTGCATCTATTTGTGTGGCCGGCCTTCGGCCGGGCGCTTTAAAAATAACCCTCATGGGAGCAACTAGTGCGCCGGAGCATCAATAAAGTGCTAACAGTATTTCTGCATTCAAATTCCTTCCGTTTGGACGGCCTTCGGCCGGGCGCTTGAAAAATATCCCTCATAGGAGCAACTAGTGTGCCGGAGTATCTATTTTTGATTTCTGTTGATGATCTTATCGCAAAATATAAAATGTCAATTTCCAACATTATTTGGAATAATTCGCGCCTCTACTTTGCCATAAATTACTCGAATGAATCTCTTTTATCGACCGTAGTTCTAGTCCAGTCTACTTTCTCGCTTATCTGTATATAAAAACTTTGAACCTCGATATCTCGAAAACGAAGCGAGATATCGAAAAATTTTATTCTGCATTTTCAATTTATTTTCGGTAAATCTATCTAAAAACATCATCAAATGGCGGCACCACGGAAACCGTAGCATCCCCAACATAGCCCTAAAAAGTGTAGTAAAAGCACTAAAGTAAACTCTAAGAACATCAATATTTCTAAATCCATTTCAACTCAATTTACTACTAGAATGCCAGACCAACTCCGCCTTCCTTAAAGATCCATTTGGAATTTTGTTACAAAAAAAAATAAAGCACTTTTTTAAGTATGTCCGGGTTTTGCTTGTAATTTGGCTTAAAAAAAATAGTAAAATTCATGGAGTATTTTCTTTCAAATAGCCTTGCAACAAAATATTAAATGATCTCAATGAAGTAATTTTAACTTCTTTTAGTATACGAGTGCTTAAGTTGACACTAAATTCTAAGTTTCATAATGAAAGTGAAGCCCAAAATCTAAAGTCTAGTCCAACATCTGCTCCTCGCCTTCACGTTGTGTTTATTTTGAGTGTTCAAGTATGATTTCAAAGCTTAGCGGAAACGTGAGGCCTTTACTTTGACCCATACTTGATGCCTAAATTATTTCTAAAAATTAAAATATTGCCAAAAAGGAAAACAATTTATAACAAGTGGTACAACTGCAAAGGCTTGTGTAAAAAATACAAACTTTATGGAAAGTCTTAGAAAAATCCTTTGATAAGGATAGTCAAATTGGAGGCCATGAAAAGTTGTTTGTCTATGAAAAGGAGCAAGAAAGTTATTCGAAAGGCTTTTGTGGTAGCTGCTTGAATCTACAGTCAGCTACATATCTGATCAAAGACAGTTTCAGTGTTATGCCTAAAACTTTAACTTCAAGCAAGATTCTTGCTGTGATTGTCAAATCAGTCTCTCACAATGTCCCATAATTGTGTCAATGTCGAATTATCGAACATGGCATTCGAGTGTGTTGATTGAGGTGTTTCACATGTTTACAAACATTACAAATATTTGAAAAATTTGCCTAAGCAATTAGTGGCTCGTTCGCTTGGTCCACACCTCAGTCAACATCAGCGCAATAGCCGATTAACACCGACCAAAGTTCTATGGCCGCTCGCTGCGGACGTTGATCAAGGCGAACAAGCACACACACACACACACATACAAATAAATTACAAGCCAATTGGGTTAACTGGGTGCACTCGGTGCTGAGTGGTGCACGGGTTAATGTGCTGCAGAGGCGTTCAGGTACACGCGCGCTGAATGTGTTGGCTGCAGCCATAAAACTGAGTCTACTGCGAGAAGCCACAATAAAACAATTTTATTGACTTTTTTGACGAGCATCGAAGGTCGTCGGGATTTGGCGGCAGCTCGCAGCAGCCATGCGTGTTGCTGCTTTTTATGCTGCGAGTTTTGCATTGGTTTTATCTGTACAGCAATTCGGTGTTTTTTGCAACACATGTCAGACTGTCGGTGGACTTACGTATCGTGTTCAAAAACTAAATAAATACAATGCAAGAAAACTGTAGCAAAATTTTAATATTAAAATATTTGCAAAGCGTTTTGCATTTTTACGAGCAATTTTTGGTGTAGTAATTTTTTGTTGGTTTTCTGTTGCTGTCGCTGTTGGCGCTTTTGTTTTGGGCAATGTTTTTATTTGTTTTGTTGCGTTCGTTTTTTGTGCGACTTTTGCAACATTTCGCTTGTTTATGTGCTCAACTAATTGGGCATTAAACAATGTGGTCAGTCGGGCGGGCGAACGAGCACATGTCGAATTTATGTTTGGCCATTTTTTTGTTTCGGCAGCTGTGCACATGTTGCAAGCATCGCATGCGCCCAACCCATTTGCACGATGAATGATGCTCTGTAAGTGCAAGTGTGTGTGTGTGTGCGTGTGTGAGTGTATTGCGCTCATGTTGCACTTAATGTGCACATTTATGATTGTGGCCATTTTAAAATAATGAACTTTTACAATACACAAAAACAAGTGACCAGAAGTAAACGAAATTGCGCAGCAGTTGAGTCGAGCAACACCAACAACTTGTCATAACACTGCACCGCTGCTGCAAGCAATACGAAAATATATTTTCGTTGTAATTTTATAAATAGCCGTTTTGCGTCAGTGCTGTTAAGGCCGAGTTAAAATTATTACAAAAACTGCACACAGCTTCCGTTGGCTGGCATTCCAATTGCTCAGCAACGGAAAAAGTGTAACCAAAACAAATGCAATAATCTGATTGCATTGACCGCGTGTTGTCAATTGGCACCTGTCAAACACCGAATGGCCACTTTTAATATTTTAAATACCGCTTCAGCAGAGCGCGGAAGGCATTCGGCGATTCAATAAAAAAACCGCGCAAGCGCGTTTTGTAACCACATTTAATTTTGTCAACTACAGCCGACACACCATTAGACGGTTGCTGGCGTTTTACGGTGCTTGCGCTCATCGCCGCATTCAATTAACGCCATCACAGCGTTTGGCAGTTAAGTTCGTACAGCGAGTGAAGCGACTGCAGGCGCAAAGCACTTCAGGCAATGAAAATGAAATAATTAGTGTCCGACCGAATATTCGGTTTCGGTTTCGGCCCAAATAAGTGGTTTCGGTTTCGGTTTCGGTTTCAGTTTCGGCCAAAGAATGGCCGAAAAGCCGAAACCGAAACTTTCTAGAAAATTTTTTTACATTTTATTGTCTAGCAGATACATAGTGAAAGGAGGAGTAATTTGTATGCCACGAATGTATATAAACTTTTTTTTAGCAGATAATATTAAATTATTTAATTTTGAATATTAGCGAGTAAGGTATGAAAGGGTGATTTTTTAATGTTTATGTTTTTTGAAAAAATGAATAAATTGTTTTTATTAATAAGTATTTATTTATTTATGTTATGTTTGTTTGTTTGTTCTTTATTTACTTAAAGTAAAATTCGTTTGTTGAAAGAAAAATGCGTGATATGTTGATTTTTATTTCAACTAATATAGAAAGTTTCGGTTTCGGCCGAATATTAAAGAAAAAATTCGGTTTCGGTTTCGGCCCAAAAAAGTGGTTTCGGTCGGACACTAGAAATAATCTTATCAACGTAATCGCACTGCCGCGCCAGCCACGCATGCGGACGTGTCGTACGCAATATTTGACTTTGAAAATTTATGCAAATGCCGCTGAGTCGTCATTTCGATTTCCACTTTTCGACATCAAACAACGAACGTGGCGTCAATGCACAACAAGCGGTGAATACAGCTGTGGATGGTTTAAAAAACGCGGCAACTCAACTATGGAAATCGTTTGAATGCCCGCTTGGAGGCCTCCAGAATGTCAAGGCCAATTTATGTTTATGTTTTTGTTTTTGTAATTGTTTGGTGCAACAAAACTACAAAACACATGTTGGGTACCGTAAACAAACGCACCGATGCGCACAAACTTGAATGTTTTTATTGGTTGGTGCTAATTTGTTAGTTTGGTGGCGTTGAAGGTTTTGCTTTTAAAAAACAACTAGAAAATTAATTTTAAAAAAGTCCATATCGATGCAATGCTAGCAACTGAATGCAGATGAAATCATTAGAATATTTCATTGGAAAATGTTTGAGGTTGTGTAGATTTGTATGAATGTGAAGTCTATATTGTTGTGTGGAAACTGAAAATTGAACTTTTTGAGCTGCTTTCCTGGTTCTAAAAAGATTTGTAACTTTTTCGCTTTTTTTTTGCTATATGAAAACAAGCAACTTCATGAACGCCTGTGCCCCTCTTTGGTTTCAAAATTAAAATTTGTGTTGGCCATGGTTTGAAGTATTGGAGATACCATTAAGTATTGAGAGGTTTTTCTTAACTTTGAGGCCTTGTTCAGATAAATTGGATGAGTGTCAATTATATGAGTTTTAATTATAATTAAATGACACTCATACGCCACGTTGCGCTGCGCTCAAAAATGCACATATCGCAATTACACAGTTTGAATGTATTTTTTTTGGATTGGTGTCTTAAGCAAATTTGTTGGTCGTTCAAATATCTACAAACTGTCCGAAGGCAGTAAAGCGATATTCGGAACAATTTAGGATCTATTAGCATTTAAACGTTCGAAGACTTAAGCGACGAACTCGACTAAAATGAGCAAACTTCAAAGACGGATTTCTCTTAAACGCCAAACGGCTGGTGGATCTCAACTCAGTATACCCATAAAAAAGTCGCTCAGTATGCCCCCCCCCCCCCCCCCCCCATGTCTGAATTTTCGACTTGCACAGTGTAATTAATTAATAGTGCAATAATTGCAGCATTTTCGTATTTCATGTTGTGGCTTTGTGGGTCCTGAAGGACCTTAAAGGTGCCATCACACTATTTTTATTATTTTTTATTTTTTAATACCAAACTGAGATTTTTGCGAATAGGTTTGCTGCCAGTGCCTCAGAACTAGAAAGGTTGTTCGCTGTAAATCGAAAGCTTCAAAGCTGTGAATCGAAATTTGTAATACTTTTGCTCTTACTTGGGCCTTATATACATAGACAATTGGCTAGTCTTCCAAAGTAAATTTCTAAAAATTTTGAAAGGGTAAACCATTTTAGAGCCACACGGCCGTGAAGTCATTGGCTTCGATCGGATGACCGAATTCAATTTATCTTTGAAAACAATTCTTAATTCAAATTTCAAACCACTTGTTTAAATATGCTTGCTTTGATTCAAATTTGAACGAGTAATTTTCCGCTGAAACAGTATTGTTTTACTGCATTTTGTATGAAGGTACCCGGGTACCTTCGTATAGAATAAAGGAGTAGTGTTCAAAAATTGCTTCCGGAAGTTATTCAAAAAAAGTTTCCTTCCTATATAAGATATCAAATAGATAGTAAATTGATTTTTAGGAAGATACGAAAAATATCAGCATAACGTTCCTTGGCCGAAAGTGGAATATTTTTACATCAAAAATGCAAAAGGTACCCAGATACCTTCGTATTAAGAGAAGAGTTAAGTTTAAAATAGATAAGAATATACGATTTTTCTATGTTTACAGGAATCGCATCTTTGTAAGTCATTTGAATAATTTGAAGTATTGGGCTACCGTTAAAAAGCTTGAAAGTTTGTCATAATTGAAATTGAGGCTTTATTCAGAAAAATTTGTTCGAACGATTTGTCCTTCGTTAGCGTCAACTTTTTCCCATCAGGACAGCATACGAATTCCGTGTTGAAAAAAATTCCTTGTTTTTTGAAGCGATCGAAGAGTCAACCCAATTTGTTGACTTCTTCATATGGCGTGAAGCTCTTCTCAGCCAAGCTATAAGTTATCCACCGGAACAAGTAGAAGTAGGAAGAAACACATATTCCTTGACGACTACATGTGCTCGTGGCAGCATCTCTCGAAAATTGTCATTTGTTGGCTTAAAGAGTGACACCGTCAGAGCACAAAGAAACTTGTTTTTGTTCTTGTTTACACTTCAGCGAAATGACTCCTACTGATTTTTAGAGTGAAATGATGGCATCAGTGCCGTACCTCTCTACTGTACCTCTCTCAGCATCTTCAAGCCAAAGCCTACAACTTTCATCTTCAATAAGATTTGAAAAATTCTTGAAAATTCTTTCTTGATGTGCATAATTTGTTACATCAATACGAATCCTACTAAAACATATTTGACATAAATTCGAACGGAAAGAGTAGCGGACAAACATTGGTTGAGAACGCTTTGCGACAATCACGCATTTTGTATATGACAGATGCATGCACAGCATGCATTTGTATCAATTTGTTACTGTACATCCTTTTACACACAAAAGCACAAAAGCATACAACTGTCAGCACATATATACATATATATGTACATACACACAGGCATTGAACGACTTTACAGCTGACAGTCTGACAGCAGAATTTCCTGCATTTGAGATACAAACACACGCACACTGTACCCGGTGGAGCGGGCATCAACACCCTCGCTATTTGTATCTGTATCTGTGTCTGCATTTGTATGAAATATGAGTTTGTCCCTCCGATCACGTACATTCGCCATTATGCAATAAAGTTAATGTTAACAATTAAATATGAAGGGTCGTTGTTATGTTTCCGTAATTCCCACCACATGGCATGACGACCGACAAAAGTTAAGGTTAAGTTTAAGCGGAAGTTGTGAAACTTGTGACCTTACAACTTAAAAGAAATTGATTCCATAAAATTTTAGCACAATTTTTCAATATAACTGTTACATAATGCATAAGTTTATGAAAAAAATGTATGTGGGTGTGTATGGCGATACATATAAAAGCACATATTTACATATGTATGCATCTATGGACACATGTTGTATCTATGGACACATACAATTTTTTAAATTCTTTTGAATTTCAAGATTACATTAAAATAATCTTTACTCATTTTGAGATATTCTCAGTCGTTCTCTATATAAGCCCCTGACCAATTTTTTCCTCGTCAGATGTAGATTTTTGAAAACAAAAAAATATGCGTTAACACTAGAAAGACCATTGCGGTAATTTTGACGAGTTTTCATTTTTAAATATCTGTTTTTTCTTTAGTATTTCTATCAAATTTTGCTCTGGTAACTCTTATTTTTTATCGTGAAAAATTTTATATTTTTTAAAAACTTATCTTGTGAAGAATTAGCCGATTCCGATATGTAATTTTCGAGATATCAGCGCATATGATATGTAGTCTTTGTAGGTATAAAAAACTCGCGGTCTTTCTAGTGTTAAATTATTTTTGATTTGGAGTACTTTTCGATACTTTGATACTGAATGGGCCTAACGAGGTTTTTGAAAAAAAATTTGCCTAATTCTTTCTTATTTTAAGTGCTTTCAGCAAGTTCGAAATCAATAAGAGCATAATTTCATGCTTTTTTTAAAGTCTCTTCATACAACTTAACCCATTGTTGACCCTATCGAAATAAAATTGTCGAAAAATTGAACAGTAGTTCGTTGGAAGTATTTTCATCTAGTTTTAAGTCAATAGGCCCATTAATTTACAGTTTCTTCATCTACCTTAACCCATTGTTGGCCCTGTCGAAATGAAATTGTAGAAAAGCTGAATACTACGTGTTTCATGTTTTTCGTTTGAAGTATTTTCAGCTAGTTTTAAGTCAATAGACCCATTAATTCACAGTTTCGTCATCTACCTTAACCGATTGTTGACCCCATCTGAAGATAATTTTCGAAAAACTGAATAATACGTGTCTTCATGTTTTTCGTTTGAAGTATTTTCAGCTAGTTTTAAGTGAATAGACCCATTAATTCACAGTTTCTTCATCTACCTTAACCCATTATTGGCCCTGTCGAAATGAAATTGTAGAAAAACTGAATACTACGTGTTTCATGTTTTTCGTTCGAAAAATTTTTTAGTTAGTTTAAAGTCAATAGGCCCATTGATTCAGAGTTTTTGCATATACCTTAACCCATTGTTGACCTCGTCTAAAGGTGATTTTCGAAAAACCGAAAAATGCGTGCCTTACTATTTTTAATGTCTACTGTGTTCAGAAAATTTTAAGTGAATGGGTTCATTATTTGATGCTTCTTTGCATAGTCTTCTGGTACACAAACATTCTATTCAGTTTCTGATTTTCGAAAATCTGAAATAATAAGACAGATATTGTTTTTGATTGGGACTATTTCCACCAAGTTTGAAGTCAAAAGGCCTATTAAATCACGTTTCACTGTATAAATATCAATTTTTGGCAATTTCGGACGGAAACAAAATTCTTTTTAGTGGAGGTTTACTTTTTAAATTTAATTTTCTAATAATTCCATGTTTATTGCTTCACCGTTTTAGGCTTAGCGATAATGAATCACAGAGTCAACCAGTCAGGATCAACAATTATTGTAAATAGATATAAAGACATTAATACGTGGGTGCTCCGATAAGTACTTAGCCTACAAAAGAAAAACAAAAATTTTGGAAAAGTGGCGATTTATTTCTCAACGTAGTCTCCTTTCAACTCGATACACTTGACCCAGCGATGCTCCAACTTCTTTAACCCGTCTGAAAAATACGTTTTCTGGAGGCCTCCGGGGCGGCGACAACCTCCTCGTTCCACTCAAATTTCTGCCCGGCGTGTGACTTTTTCAAGTTTGGAAACAAAAAGAAGTCACACGGGGCCAAATCTGGAGAATACGCTGGATGGGGCAGCTGTTCGTAGCCTAATGCGACCAATTTGGCGAATCACCGACCGATATTGCTCTTTTTCCATTTTTCTAAAATCCGCGGACAAGTTCGTTTCCACACGCGGTCAAAACAAAACTACAAATCCAATATGGCTGAAATTTTGACAGTAGCCGTCTACGAGGATGTACTACACGATAGAAAATTTCTCTTACGATAGTGGCACCATCGAGCGGTGGGGCTAAGTAGTTATCGGACTGCCCACGTACATTGTCATCAGTTATTGGCCACCTTTTTTAAACTGTTTAAGGTTTTTATAAATTTCTTATGATTTAATTTACAGCGACCACCTCCGCTTCTTGCTGACCCGCTCAGACCTCTGGCAACACTATTAACTAAGTGCCAAGCATTCTCTCCAGCTTTCGCCTTTTGCACTTTGATTTGTTGTTTGACATTGCGTTCAGCTGTTCCCACACCGCGCATTGCGTACCCGATCGCAGTGCTCGCCACGCGCCTGAACATGTCCATGCAGCCGACATTCGCGTCCCTGCGGCCACATCCCAACGGCCACGCGGTAAATACCATAATTCAAAAATACGCGCAAAGAAAAGCAATTTTCCGCTCGACTTTACAAATGCGCACACTCCATGTGCTGCGCTGCAAATAAATGACATATCAGTCTGGTCACCACGCGCCAAGCCAGAGCGGCTCCAGCGACGGCAAATCTATAAGTATGTAACAGCGTGTCGACCATCGACCAAATACCATTCGGTCGTGCGTATGAGTATTCTCAGTGTTTGTGTGTGTGTGTGTGTGTGTGCGAGTGGTTGGGTGATTGTTTGTTGGGTGCGTGTAGGTAAGCGTGCGTCTGTTGGCGCGAGACAGTTATGAATGGCGACCCATTCGATTAATGGAATTTCGTGTTGTTTAACTTTTGCGCTGTTGGGGGCCCCAACCCGAAACACACTGCACGCCGCGAACACCAAACACCAACACACATACATACTCACACATTTACTGGCAAGTAAATGAGCACACGCGCAACTACACGCCCACTGGGCACTTATTCACTAAAAAAAAATTCACACAAGTATGTTTGAGTGTGTGTGTGTGTGAACGGCATCTTCCCTACACGACTCACAACTTTGTCGTCGTGTACGTCATAAAGCTTATTAACATTTATTATTCAGCGACCGCTCGCCGTGCCACCCATTCGGCCGCACCAGGACATCATTGCGCTGGCGCGACAAGATTTCATTCCCACGCCGCACCAGCCGCCCGCTCAACCGCAGCGCACGTTGACTAAAGCGGCGCTTTTTGCTTTTTATTCGCCATGGTTTATTAAAATGGCCAGCGGCAGCTAATACGACTACATACTTGCAACTGCACTGTGTGTAGTTTGTGTGTGTGTGTGTGTGTGTATAGAATATGCTTTGCGTTAGATAGGCGACTGGTGTGTTGCGCGCTCATCTTCCGCCGCACCGATTTTGAAACTAATGAGCTGCATGTACTCCATAAACAATTTGCCTGCACGGTATTTGCCGGTCGGCCAGCAGTCCCCCGCACCACAACGGGGTCAAAAGTCGACAAACGTTGAGTGCAACCGAATTGGGTTTACATGTGCGCAACAAGTTGTTTGCTACATGTGGAAAGTAGAAAAAAAATCTATTGCAAGGACCAGACATGTGAATAAAACCATAGAACGCTTTTAATGTTTGAAAAGGAGTAAAAAATTAGATGAATAATTTGGTATTTTAACTTAAGATATCACTGAAGTCATCTTTTATATTTAACAAAAATGTAGAGTAAAAATTTTTGTAAGAAATTTTACTCATCCATGCGTAGGTATGTAGATTTGTATGTACCTATGTTTTTTAGCCGCATGCGAACTATCGATATCTATCAACAGTGTTGAAATTTCTGTTCAGTAATGTTTGGCATCACACACAGCAATTCAAAAAAGTTATAGTCTCAGAATATAGCGATTTTCATGTCATTTGAAAGGTAAAACTACAACTAAGAAAACTCAAAAAAATCTGTGCAAAAAATTAATTAGTGTGTGTGCAAAATCGGCTCAAAGTTGAAACTTTTTTCACAAAAAATTGTAAACACATATTTTCTGTTTTTTAGTCTATTGATAAAAAAAATTTTTAAAATACATGATAACAAAGAAGTTGCTAAAACTTTCAATATAGATTAAGAAATAATGTGGCCATTTTCACTTTTAATGTTTTCTTAAAATTTGCAAACCTGAGGCTTTTACATCGCTTTTAATTTAAAATATTTTTTTAAATTAAAAATCTGAAAATTGGCAAAACTTAGAGGAAAATATCTAAAAAGTATGTGAAAGTATGTTCCTGGTTTTTTTTTATTTTAAGAAGCATTCTTTCTCTGTCGAATAATGTAAACACATCCTCCGATATCTTCCGATTTCAGAAAATAATCCAATTTGAAAAGTGGTGTAAACACCTATTTTTCGACAAAATTTATTTTATTTATCCCTAAAAGTATGCAATCAGCATAAAAAATTGAGAAAACTGCACAAATGCAAAACATACGTCCATGATTATCATTTTTATTACAAAACTAAAGGGTCCTAACACAATTTATGTTACTCTTTGGAATAATCAATGTTGACGTTACCGATTAAATGTAAAATCTGAAAAATCTAGCCAACGCACTTGTTGCTGTAGTTAACCAAAAATGACGAAAATTGCACATTTAAGTCTCAGGCATTGCCAAACTACAAAAGTTTAAGAAAAACAAAATGTAGATTTCAATTCAGCAGACCATGCTTAACTGGTATACCAAACTTTATGAAGAACAGACCACTTAAAAAAAATAAATCTGTTCGCAAAGTTCATAGAACGCGTCGTCCATTTTACGGTCAACATAATCGGCCTAGTGAGCTAGCAATTCGTGCAGTTATTGATCGTTTTCGCACTAATTTGACTCTTCTCGATTCAAAACCACCAACAAGACAAAGAAATGTGTGTTCCGAAGAGAATATTGCTGCTCTTTCGAAATGAGGAAGGAGCTGTCGTTACGGTGAATTACGAGCGCTATCGATCCATGCTCACTGAGTTTTTGTTTCCACAAATTAATCAGCTAAACATCAACAACATTTGGTTCCAACAAGACGGCGCAACTATCGATTTATTGCAAAATCAATTTGGTGACAACTTTCTTTCCAGAAGTGGTCTTGTTCACTGGCCCCCTCGTTCGTGCGATTTAACGATATGTTAGGTCATTGGTTTATGCCGACAAACCAGCAACTCTTGAAGCATTGGAAGCCAATATTCAAGCCACCATTGACGCCATATATTTGAAAAAAGTAGTCAAAAATTTGACGGATCGAATGGACCATGTAACTCGTGGCCAAGGCGGACATGTGCCGAAAATCTTATTTAAAAAATAGATGCTATAAAATTATCTACCAGATTACAATTAAAAAAACCAACAACAATATTTCTGTCTTGTATTATCATTTTAAGTTCTCAAGCTCTTAAAAAAACACCCTTTATATAGGACAGTAAATTGTACCGCATCTCTAGAATAGAACCAGCTAGAACACAACGGGCCCGTTAAGAGGCCTAAGTGTGTCTCATACAGAGGCAGCCACCGCAACCAAACCTAACCTAAGGCACTGACCAGTGCTTGAAAAACTTCTCAATAAGAAATTCAAGATATGATCAATCCGTTCTCTCGCATTCGCCAACTATAGAAAAGGTGTTTCGAGAAAAATTTGATTTAAAGTTTGGTGTGACCCAAATAACCAACCTTCGCGTTCGACATTCTGAACAAAAGTTAAAGACACTTGGAGTTCAGATATTCAGTTAGAATTTGTAGAGAAGATTTTGCCTTAATTAATTTCTTATTTTACTGATGACATAGGGGTTATAGTGCTCTGAGACCAGTAATTATCTATTGTGCCCCCTACTACCAACAGTTAGGCAATATCTTCGAGACCCACAGACCTAATAGAATTTAGTAACTCACAAATGGTTCAGGTGCGCGATGTCCTCTTTTACAAAACAATACTGGCCCAGCTAACGATTCATGCTGCGACATACCGCATCACATTGCAACATATGAGGGAGGAGTCTCCTTTGCTGTTCCACATAGTTTACAGATATTTCTAAACCAATTCTATTTGTTTTCTCAGCCTGCAGTGCCCAATTAGAAGTCCAGTAATCCAAGAAATCTTAGCTGATCTTTCTCAGTCTAAGGTATTCTTTACTCCATTTGGAGTTGTAACCCTTAACACTAGAATGCCCGACAATCTGACCTACCTAAAATGCCCATATCATTGACTATTTCATTGCTCATTTTGACTACAATATTGCTTACTAACTTTTTTTTAATTTATTGGTTTTTAAGTAGGAAATATGATTAAATCCACATGGGATTAAAATAAAATAAGTATTTCATTTTTATTTTTTTATGGTATATAAAGTAAATTCATTTAAATAAAATAGCGTACATTACACATAAATGGGATAAAATTGAATACAATTTGGAATTTGGAATTTGTGAATGAATTTTGTGAGTGAATTTTGGATTGAAGAACTTGGGAATTGTCACAGCATACTATGATATTTTTTTTAAATGTTTGCAATTATTTGTAATTTTCATATTTCGCAATTGAAGATGCATATTTGTCAGTAAGAAATTCACTTTTGCTGAAAATTTTATATAGGTAGTCAAAATGACTCCTTTTGGGCATTTAAGGTAAATGTTGCAAGATTGGGGTAAACAATTTGTTTACAATATTTTTAATTTATTTATTCCATTTAGCTTTAAAAATTAGTAAAAGTCACGTAAGATAATTTTTTAGAAAGCGATGCAATAAAAGTTATTTACAATAAAAGAGCTCAATGTAGTCAATATGACTACCTTGGGCATTCTAGTGTTAATGAAGATTTTCGATTGCCTGTGACCCGAGACATTAGACCAGAGATTCAAGTTTCTAGTTCATTCCTCGAGACTTAGTGACTGTGCTGGGGTGTGCATGCCCAGCCCAACGAAAGATTCTGATCCAAGAAGGGCCTTGGCTACAGCTTTTCTACTAAGGCTGTCTGTCTTTTTATTACCTCCTAATCCTCTGTGTTTTGGGAGCAAGAGGGTTTTGACTTGAATTTTGAATTTTTACAGGAAACGTAACAATTACTACCACAAATCATGTACATATCCACAAATATCTGCAACCGAAGGAAGAACAATGTTCATAGTGGAACCTTCTTAGTTCGTAAAAGAGCCGTAAATGTTGTATGATAATACATAGCCAGTGATTTGTGCACAAATGGGCTCTTTCGAGGAAAGCTGCAACTCTAACCTAATCTAACATTGTACAGTCGATAAGTCGCAATAGTGTTCCTTTCTATTAACAAAAAAAAATAAATTTTATGGTTCTGCCTATTAGTTGCTAAATCTCCAAATGTTGTACATGTGCTGCATTTTCTGTGTCCGTCCTGTCTGTTTGTTCAACATGGAAGTAATTCATATTTGCTCAGTGTACACAGTGCATCCTTGCGTCGACTTACGACTCTCGAATAATTCACAATTGGCCCAAGTTCGAACGCAATTGCGCACAAATCTTATGCAACTGCAATAAATGACCACAGTTAAACTACCTGCAATCAGAAGTGCAATTTCGGCCATTTATTTCCAGTTGGCTGCAAAGAGCACCCAGAAGCGTTCACATGCCGACCACCCAAACCCACTTGCGTTCGCATAGTCTCGTGGATGAAATTGGCAGCTTACACAAACTGAATTTATCCATCGGCATTGTGGTCAAACTTGCTGCTAAATAATACTCTCCGGTTACAGTGCGGTGTGTGTTGGCAACATTAGAAAATCCTCGCCCAGGCCAATAGCAGCCGTGGGAGCGTTTTCCAGTGCGTGTTGTTGTGTCGTATAAAATGAAATATTGCTCACTCGACTGGTAGGAGCTATTTTAATTTGGAGCTCTGTCATGGTCGGAGAATGTGTGCTCAATTAAATGCGGCAAATGTGACAAATTCAAAAGTTAAATGCTACAAATGTACCGCAAATACTACACAAATCAAATCGATTTTCGCACGGAGCGTTGCATGCCACATGGCAATCTGCCACACTGGCCCGCGCGCCCACATCGATGTGAGTCAAATAGAGTTGTTGTAGGCCCAGCCAACTGTGAAGCGCCCAAAGAGCGTGAACGCTGGTCAACGACAGCCGATAAGATGCTTATCGGTGCATATTATTTATGGGGCATTAACATATTACAGCTGCCAGTTGAGTGGATATTAGGCTGGCAGAGCCTAAGACAGCAGGAAGAGACGAGCCGACAGACCGCTTTAATTGGCAGTTGTCATGCAACATCGAAAGACGCCAAGCGAGCTTAGAGTAAAGGCGAGTTGGTGTTGAGGTGCAAGCGGCCACCGCACCATTCGATCGCTCAGCTTTTCGTTCAGCAACGAAAAGTCAAAAGCGTTAATGACAAATAAAAAACGCCAATTCTGGCGACCTAACCGAAATCGGCATTCAACGCTGATTGTCCAAGTTTTTAATTTCGACAAATCGCACTTGAAGGTATCGGTAAGTAGCGGCGGCCAGCGCGGAAGTAATAAAATAATCAAAGCCCACAAAATGGCGCAACTTCTGCAGTATTGCAAAGTTAACTTCCAACTATGAAGGAAAATGTTAGTTGCAGCAGGACACTAATGAAGGACAATGCTGTCGGAAATGCAGAGAGTGGCTGGCTGCCTGACTGCTGCTAAGTGGCCAGATACGCCGATAGGTGAAGCTATTTTGCGCCATTAGGGCATAATTAAAATTCTCCAGTAGCGAAATGCACTGGCAATGGCTGCAATTGGCCGGCAAAAGGCGCCAGTTGCCAGTGTGGCCGTTGTCGTCGGCCGTCGCCAGCCAACGCGCAACCGAGCAAGAAATGGCGGAAGTCATTGATGCAACGTTTCAAGTAAGTTTGTGCAGCGTCTTGCAAGCGAATTCTTTGTCTTTTCCTCTCGCACTGCAAATGTCAATTCTGGCTGCGGCAATAGACGGCGCAGTATGAAGGAGAAAGTCACCGGTTAGCTGTTTGAACGAAGCGGTCGCTGGAAGTTCTCATTTTCGCAGCAGCAGTCACAATCATTTCAAATATGTAGAAGAAGGAAGTGAGTGCGTGAGGGGCTTTTGCTCTACATTCTTTCTACTGGTTTGCCAAGCGCAAACAATGCCTGCATATTTTAATACTATTATTTGGCAATTTTGCGCAGAGGTGAACTTTGTACGAGAGAGAGAAAGGCTACTACTTTCAGTTGAAAAATTGAAAAAAAAAAATTTTCTTATATTTGGGAAAATTGTTTTGGTTGTGCAGTGCCGTGACATGTTGAAAGTGCTTTCGAGTAGGTTAAAGTGAAGTGCAATAATGTAAGTAATGCATTTTGTGTTTGCTTTGTCATGAATACGCAGAGCACACACACACTTGAGTACTTCTATGAAACTAGAAGCAGCTACCGGCACTGGTTGCCCGAAATTGCATATGAATTTTTGTTTGTTCTTTAAGCAATGAGCACTTTTTCTTGTATTTGCTTTTAGCTTCATATCTGACAATGACATTTACAAAAAGTGAAAAGCAGAAAGCTAAAACAAATGAAAATTTTTCAGATCTTTTCACACTAATTTGAAATGATTGAAGAAAGATTCGAGAAAGTAATAAGGAACATGAGTAAGTTTAAAGCAGAAAGCTCATCTTGTTTTGATTTTAGATTTGTGAGGCTCAAAGCAAAGATTACTTAGAGTTCACAGGTTGTCTATTACAATAGTTATTTATTTTAGGTAAATTTTTAAAATTTCAAAAATCAATTAGAGGTCACTGTAATCACCCAAAAATCGATGTTGATGCTGGTTTATTTTTTATTCGGAATTGGACCATTTACGTGTGCAAATTGTAATCAATGAATGCTATTCGTGTAAGGAGAAATATGTACCTATAATATTTATATATTTTCTATATTTCTGAACCTAATAAAAAAACTTTTGTAATTCAGCACAACTATGAGAAGTGTTTTCTCTGCTGGTGAACAATTGTTCAAATGGGTTCAAACGCAGTACAACAAAATTTGTTATTGTTTTACTATAGGGTTTTCCAACAAGAGGTGTTATTTTGAATCACCCGGTATTTCGGTAGCTGTCACTTTTGAAGCTTTTATTCTTTGACATTTGACAAGTAGAAACTACGCCATTACTAAAAATGGAACGATACACGCTTCAACAACGCATTGAAATTATTAAGATTCACTACAAAAATGGTGAAAATCCTGCAGTCACAGTTCGTAAAACTAAAGCATTTTTGGGTCGTCGTCAAGCACCTTGTCGGACCGCAATACAGAAATTGGTGGAAAAATTCGAGCTGTTGGGACAAGTTAGTGATGTGAAGAATAAAACCCGTGCACGTCGCTCAAGAACAACCGAGAATATTGCTGCTGTAGCCCAAAGTGTTGAAGAAAACCCAGGTTTGTCGATTCCTCGTCGTTCTTTGGAATTGAGCATTCCAAAAACGTCATTACGCCGTATTTTGCACAAGGACTTGGATCTTAAGGCTTATAAAGTTCAGTTAACACTCAGAACTCAAGCCGACCGATCATCAACAACGTCGTGTTGATCGAAAAATCATCTTGACTGATGAGGCCCATTTCCACCTCGGTGGCTACGTCAACGGAAAAACGTTTTACGGGAAAAGTTTCCGGACCGTGTTATCTCTGGAAGAGGTGATCACAATTGGCCACCGAGATCTTGTGATTTAACACCTTGCGACTTCTTCCTTTGGGGCCACGTGAAAGATAAGGTGTACGCCAACAGCCCAGCGTCGATTCAAGACCTCAAAGATAGAATTCGTGAGGCTATCGAGGACATAGGGCAGCCACTTTGCGATTTGGTTATGGAAAATTTCATGAAAAGGATATGGTATGGTGGATATAGGATATGGTATGGATATATATAGTTTTATCTAGCAGTTTGAATTAGACAATTAATATCTTGAGTTGAAAAAGTGAAAATTGCTTATCTTATGACAGGAACTATTGAAGAAATTACGTTAATTTTGTATTTACCATGAGATGTCGCCAGTTATCATCCGTTGTGAAACAGTGTCTATCGAAGTTAAAGGATCGTTTTCATAGACAATGTTTTTCAAAAGGTCTACAGCTCCAGCTGTTTTAAAGAATCTCTCTAACCTTGCATGGAAATAATGTTTGTTCAAGGTGTACTATTATTTTTTTATGCTTTCATATATATATATTTTTAATATATCTACATATATATTTTTGTGAACTATTCATTTCTTTACACCACACAATGGGTTTCGTCGAGGCTCGTCCTTTAATCCCATGTTAACTTACCACATATTTAAGTTAATTTTCATATTTCATTTCACATACACATTGTAGTCAAATATTTATCGAGTAACAACAAACAAATGCATACCTGGTGCTTCTTCATGCTTGAATCTCAGAGCTAACCACATATACCATACTTACTGTCACTTTTGGGTTTGGGATATTCTAAAATCATTGCTCGGCGTGTTTAGAACATTTTCGCTTATTTCGCATCATAAAAGTCCATACAACAACTGAGCTATAAGAAAACTCCTATTTAGTTGGCAGCAATGGAAAACTTTTCTGATTAACTTCTTCGCCTGAATTTGTTTTGCGCTTTTTACTACTTTCTCCATTCGGTAAACTATGACCAACGAGGAAAAAGTGAAAAATGTTGATTTTGTGCCGAGAAACTTGCCGCATTCAAATGCGCACTTCAGATCAAATTTCAGTTCGAAATTAGTTGAAAGCGTCGCGCTTAAAGTGAACAATAAATTAGGCGTCCGCGTCCGGCAGTCAAATTTGCGACAACTTTGCACCGAACGTGCACACCAAATCACAGAAACCTCATTTAAGTTAGTGCTGAAGTAATAATAACAATAAATTCACTGTTGGCAAAGTTTTCAAGTTTTTGGCGTTACATTAATTGAAAAATAAAGAAAAAAAACCTCTCACAGCGCAATGCTGCATAAATTCTTAAAAATTTTTCAACATTTCGGCGTAACAAAAAATGACAAAAATTTTCACAATGGCACTGAGACAAATGAGGCTGTAGATCAAGTAAGAGAGTCGGCCGGTCACACTCTATCAAAGTAATCTTAGGACAATGTGTTCCATTAAATTTTCGTTCAATATTTCAACTTGTTCACAAGGTAGGATATTTGGTTTGGTAATTGCAACCACAATTATATTCACTATTTTTGTAAACGGCATCAGCTAAATTTGATTCTTTTTTTTGGTCAAGGCAAAGGTCAGAGCGAAGTATGTTGTAACTGTTTGTTAGTTTTAACTGTTTTTGTTTTATATTCTGAAATCATTTTAAAGAACAATTAATAAGAAACTAAAATATTGTGTTTAGACATCCACAAAATGTTAAATTTTGGATTGAAAAAATCATTCCTGTGTTTGAAAAACAGTCAAACCAGAACTTAAAATCAATTAAAAAAATATTTTTTTGTTTGTTAAATATTTTTTCTTAGTCTTATTTAGGGCTAACTACATGTCTTTTGCATTTTTTGTATATATGTCTTTTTAATTAATTACACAGGGCAACAAATTTCGACTTTTGGTCGGCTTTTCTGGGTTTGACATCAGTTCTAGGGTAATTAGGGACCGCTGATTTCGAATCCGCAAACCGTTTTGAAAACTTAGTTTCCGTTTTCGCAAAAAATGGGCGTGTTCCTTTTTCGGATTTTCCCTGACTTTTTTCCCATTGGGAATTGTAATTTCTAGACCAATAAACCGGTTGACATCATTTTCACCTCGTTGCATTATCAACACCACACGGTTTCTTTCCCGATGCAATTTATTTTTATAGGTTTTAAAAATCCGCGGCAATTGGACCTCAAAGTCGGAAAATATGGAATTTCAAGGCGTTTTCTTTGATGTTAAAAAACAAACACATTTTTCGTAAATCAATTATCGAGTTATGTATAACAAGAAAGTGGAAACATCAAGTAATGCAACACAGCCACATTTTTTGGCGTGAGTCCCATTCTCATCGAAATAATAGCAAAAATGTACCAAAGTCATTTTCAACAGATATCAGTTTTTTTCCTTTAAAAAGTAAGAGCCTCGAAATATGCAAAGTTTTTAATTTTGTTTTGTTTGAAGCAATTCAAAATTTTGTTTATTTTCGCTTGTTTTCCAGACATTGAATGAAATATATAAAAGAGCATATTTTGAGGCCCTTAATTTTTTAAGGAAATAGTATCGCAAATTATGAAAATGACTATGGTACATTTTTGCTATTATTTCGATGAGAATGGGACTCACGCCAACAAGTTTGGCTGTGTTGTATAATTTCATGTTTCCGCTTTCGTGTTATACATAACTAGATAATTGATTTACGAAAAATGTGTTTGTTTTTTAACATCAAAGAAAACGCCTTGAAATTCCATATTTTCCGACTTTGAGGTCCAATTGCCGCGGATTTTTAAAACTTATACAAATAAATTACATCGGAAAAGAAGCCGTGAGGTGTTGTAAATGCCACAAAGTGAAAATCATGTCAACCGGTTTATTGGTTTTGAAATTACAATCCCAAACGTGAAAAAAGTCAGGGAAAATCCGAAAAAGTGACACGCCCATTTTTTGCGAAAACGGAAACTAAGTTTTCAAAACGGTTTGCGGATTCGAAATCAGCGGTCCCTAATTACCCTAGAACTGATGTCAAACCCAGAAAAGCCATTTTGCTGTTGATCAGTGTTATTTAAGAATTATTTGTTTCCCATAGTCTGTAAGTAATTCAACTGTGGACTGAATATATAAATAAATAAATAAATAAATGAATTCTATAAAAGTACACGATTTTGTGAAATATCTTCTTTGAACCAGTGGCAGCTCTGAAAATTGGCAGCTATAGTTAAAGATGTTTCTGATTATTAAAAAAGGACACATCGAAAGAACGCGTTCATGGCAAAAACAATCGATTTATTGGAACAACGATATCCAGATCGAATCATATCTCAAAGTCTACGAAAGTCTATTTGCTGCCAAGATCGTACAATATAACATCCAACGATTTCTTTCTTTGGGGTTTCGTGAAATTTCTTGGCTTTGCGAATAGTGTACAAACAATTTTCGAGCTCAATACCGAAATCGAAAGCGTCACATCTTTGTCAAAATGAGATTGAAATTCGAAAAAAGCAAAGGCCTGCGATCTGAGCCGCAGGAACATTTGTTAAACATTTTATTCCACACATAATTGAAAAACATTCATTTTAGATTAGGTTAGGTTATGGTTTCTGCCTCTGTAAGAGACACACTCGGGGGGCCTATTGTGACGCCCATTGTGATTCCATATACATATTTCACCCGTTTTTGAAATGTGTTTTGCCATTGCCTGCCAAGAACCCGAGCTAGGACTTGAACCTAGGGCCATCCGCTGGCCGGCGCGTCCACTTTACAATTTCATAAAAATAATACCTCTCGCCAGTGGAGCACACAGGATTTCGTTTTGGGGGAGGGGGGTTTGTGTACAACTTTTGAACCGAATACCATTCGAAACCTTATTTTGTACCTGCAATTTTGTGTTTGGGGGAGGTTTGAACCCGAAAACCCCAACCTGCGTGAGCCACTCTCTGGCTGTTAATCAATATTATATGTGTTTTTTTTTTAATAAAATCGAGCACTTTTATTGTGACACCTCATACATTCAAATGCCAACTGAATGTATTTCAGTTTCAAATTTTGAATGAATGAAAATTATAGTCTCAATTAAATGTGATTTTTTTTTGTCATAAACAACTGGACGTGGGTTTTCACTTTTACTTCATGTAAATTACTTCCGCCTGAATTAAGAAAATCAAATAATTAATTTTCAAATAGAATTCGATTTGACTTCATAAATTACTTCTTTTTCGAAAAAGTATTAATTCAATTCAAGTCCTTAATGTTCCCATACCATTGTTTTACATAAATCCACAAAGTATTTTGTATGTTGTAATCGCCATTGGCAAAAAAAATCTTAAATTAAACGAAAATTATTACAAACTTCAAATCAAAGAAAACGCGCCTGGTGGCTTGTTGCTGGGTGTTAAAACATCCTAAAACCATTATTAATGAATACAAATTCAAAAAACATTTCCCTATGGAATTTAACAAAAATCTGTGTTGAATTTAATTAAAATTGCACGATTAACTTTTTTGTATCAAACTCTGAAACGCCATTAATTCGTGCCATCCATATTCAATTACATAATATTTATGTGCGCGTTTGTGTGTGTGTGTGTGTGCGTTCTGGCGCGTTGCAAAATTCTCAATTGATTTATCATTATTAAACTAATTACTGCAATTGTAAATTAGTTTGTGCAACGATGCGCAAATAATTTGGAAGTTGCACTTGCAAATGCCAGCATCAGCCTCAACCTCAACGCCAGCGCGTGAATATTATTAAAAACAATAATGCAAACGCAACAGTTGCAGCTGCAACTTTAGCTGCCGTACGGCACCAACATCGACGTTGACGTTGCCGAGTGCGTTGGTGCAAAAATCTGGCGTCCAGTAATTTCAACCGACAACAAAATGCAACAATTATGCAATGCACAGCATAGACATCGACACACACATGCACAGACAGACACACACACACACACACACGGTTCATGGCGCCAGCAGATTGCACTCGCACCGCGAACGCCGCATGTCGGCCAGGTGCACTGTGCAGTGACGCGTTGCTTGCGTTGTACGCGTGCGGGCGCAGGTTAGACGGCACACGGCCCGGTCGATCGAATTGGATTATAAATGCGGTCGCCGAAATTTGCATACGGGCAGCCAATCGAGTGGGCGAACGGTCGCGCAGACCGACACGCGTTCCAATGTGAGGGCATGCGGGATTGCTGGCCGCATGTGCTGCGTTATAGTTTTTGATTAGCACATTTTGGGTTTCAATAAAATGTGCAACAGCGAAATTTTCTAATATTTGCTGCAATTCATTGTATGTGTGTGTGTGTGCGTGTGCTTATGTGGTATTACAGGCACAACATGGCAGTGCTCACACCACATACAAACGCAATGCAGTGCAGGGTGTGCGAGAGTGACGTAGAAAGGCTGACGCAAATTTTATCTTAGATTCATATTTTTTAAATCAAAGTTTTTTTTTGTGCTCGATTTCCTGCATTTTCTAGACTTGAAGTTTTAAATAAAACTTTAAATAAAGTTCCTGAATAAACCTTTCTTAGACAAAGTAAATACAGTGGACGTCCAGTATAACGAACTTTTCATTTAAGGGGGTAGTCAGGTAGAATCGACCAATTTTTAAATCTTTTTTTTTTCATACAAATTTTTATTCCACAGTAAAAATTTTTTTATGTTATTGTACATAGTTTTGAGTACTGAAAGCAATTTTTTATATATTTTTTCGTTTATATCCGGGGGAGATATGGGCGACCGGAAGACGCCATTTTGAAATCTGGCTGACACGATTTCTCCATTTTGGATGATCTGAAACATACCAAACAAATTTCATTTTGAAGTACAAATGAATGGCTCTCGTTTGAACTACAACGGTAAAAAATATTATTGAATAAACATTTAGTGCAATTGTAAAGTTTTTTATCTCTTTTTTTGCTTGTTTTTTGTTAATAATTGTGTCATAACTTTGTTACATAGAAATGGACAATAATGATCGTAGTTCATGCGATAGCCAAACCTTTTCTGAAAATATAAAAAAAAGTGTAAGCAAATCGGTGCAGTAGATCGGCCGTAATCGTGTCAGCCAGCTCAAAACAACAGCATCTACTTCACGCGCCAGGTGTGCGATTCGAGCGCTCGAGTCCTTACAGCTAATCTCATTTTCAATCGCTTTCGGATACTATCCGAGGTAAAGGAAGGTTTCTATATGATTCCTTAGGGTTTAAATAGACAAAAACTGCAAAAAAAAAATTAAATTTTTTGAAAAAAATCTACCTGACTACCCCCTTAACAAATTTTCGATTTAACGTACGGCCAAATTTTGTCCACTGATGGTTCTATATTACGAACGAAAGTGAAATTTCCTATTCGATATAGCGAATATTTTTGTTGTTTTTCAGCCTCGTCAAGAAACCTTCAAATTGTTTTTATTTCAGCATTCACATTCTTTGCAATAACAATGAATGTTTTGTTTCGTCAAGTGAAGGATACCTGAATTTGTTTTTGTTTTTGTTACGTTCAAACTTTCAAATTTACGTCAAGTCACCAACATTTTCAAATTCTGTGTGTATGCATTGCTGATCATTTTCATAGGATTTGTTAAAATAAAAATTAAAAAAATAAAACTTCAATAACACAGTGCAACACTAAAAAAAGGGACAAGGTCAAACATGTCTCATTCGATAGAGGACCTCAGTTTTTTTTTTCCGGGATGTTCGAGTTTTTTTTTAAATGCAGTTCAAAGATGGC
Source organism: Melieria crassipennis (assembly GCA_963668005.1). NCBI lineage: Eukaryota > Metazoa > Arthropoda > Insecta > Diptera > Ulidiidae > Melieria > Melieria crassipennis. The sequence continues at coordinate 34,913,345 of OY764962.1, read as the reverse complement.
GGCTTAGTGCCCCTGAAACTTTTAAAACATCATATCTCTTGGCTCAAGTGTCAGAAAGGGATAATTTTTACGTCAAATGAAAGCCAATAATATGAGGTCGAAGAAACAATATCCTTTTTTGAAAAATTTTATGGAAAAGGATATAAAGGACCTCAAATAATTTTTTATCCTTGAATATTGTGGAAACCGTGAGAGCTAAATTTATATAAGTGACTTCTGGTTAAAAAGCATTCAAACATCTATACTTCTTATACATTTCATGTAAATCACTTTTACAGTTAAGACTATTCCTCTATCGAATGAGATATGTTTGAGCTTGTCCCTCGAAATTTTTTTTGAATTTGTTGCACTGTGTAATCAATCAAAAGAAATTGCCATACAAAAAAGTTTACTTGCGGTAAAGAGGCAATCGCCCATCGATCATACTTTGAAAATGCTGGAATAAGACAAGATATTTATTTAAAAACTGAATATGTGAAACTTATTTCTTTAAGAAGAATGGTTTAAAACAAATACAAATTTCGATCGATATAACGAATTTTTCGATTTAACAAATTCGTTATACTGGACGTTCACTGTAGTGAATTATCCGAATCTGAAGTTGAATTAAGAAATCTCCACATCTTTCTGTAGACAACAAAATGGTTGGGATTAAAATAACTATATATAAAATTAATCAATATTCAAGTCAGAGATTCCAAAATAGCGCAAATGTTTAATTGTTAAACAAAACAAATTAGTTTGTCTTAAAAAAATATGCCAGAAAGCTCTTGTCTACTCCAGATGAAACATTCTACAAATACGAGCATTGAAAGCCTAAATGTTGCCTTTCCGTTTCTCACTTATTGAATGAAATAAAACTAATTTTACTGACTATAACTAAAAATTAATGAAGAATAAATAATCAAACAGCAAAATTATTTATTCACAAAACTAGATCAACATGTCGTTACATCTATGCCCGCAGAAATATTGCTGCCACAGTTGAGTTGCAACAATTTCTCAATCAATTTGAGAAAAACCCAAACATGCCACCGTTTCCCTTTTTTCAAAATCTATAACCGTGCAACGATAATTGAAAATGATCAAAATATATTTAATGTCACTTAGCACCAACTACTCTCACCTCTCATACTCAGCTACTGGAAGCACCCTGTTTCGATGTAATCCGTAGGCTCAGCACACCGCACACTCACAACAATGTAGCCAATTGCAATTGTCGATTAATTAAATGTATAAATTTTATAGAGAACACAAAGCGCCACTTTTGTAGGACTTTGGCTTTAGTAGGCCAGCGGCTTCGTTGAACTCGGCCATCCAAGCTGGACAGCCAGTTGACCTCTCGTGTTTCCGGCCGATATTGTCGAGGTGCTGGCTGTCGGTGGTTTGGTTGTCCGGTTGGTGGTCGTCAGGTTAGTTGACCTGCTGGCTTTGCACTTTGCGCATCGATGGCTCAATGTTCGTATGCTGGCATGTGGAATTCATTAATTTCAATAAATTGGATTGAGTTGCATTCGAATTGGATTCGAACAAGAAATTTAAATAATTTTTACGCACTTCATGCATAGTTGCCAATTCATTAAGCTCGAAACAATTTAACTGCACATCGTTGCAATTGTTTGCCTTTCAGTTGGCCATTCGAGTTGGCTATTAAAAAAAAAAGAAGCTATTTCACCTTTTTTGTGTGTGCTCTGAGTTGAGCCGTTTTAGTGCATCGAAAAAACAATGTTAATTATAATTTTGTTTAATGGTATTACTACTGCGACATATGAATGGAATTTGGTAAAGACAAATTTACAATTTCTGTTGTGTTTGTTGAGAATTGCAGCAACCTACAGTGCAACCTTGGGACCGATGGTCAGCGTGGCTTGGTGGCGCAAAATTTAATTAATTACTAGCTGGGCCCTGCGGCTTTGCACGCAAGCTCTCCTGTTTCCCCGATACGAATTCTTAACCCATTGTTGAGCCCATCAGATTTTGATTTAAAAAAAAACATGTGTCTATCTTTGATTTCGAGTGTTTTAAAAATTTTAAAGTCAGAAGGCCCTTTAAATCATATGCTTTCACATTTACTCCAAACAAATTCTTAACCCTTGGTTTACCATGGTAGATTTAGATTTAAAAAAAAATTAAAAGCACGTTTTTATTATTTCCCGATTGAACTGCTTTTGATAAGTTTGAAGTCAGAACGCCCAATAAATCTTGTTTCTCCATACAAATTGTTAACCCATTGTTGACCCCGTTAGATTTTGATTTTCAAAAAAGTGAGAAACACGTGTCAAATTATTTCTCACAAAGAGTACTTTCCCCAAGTTTGATGTCAATGGGCCCATTAATTCATATTTTTCATTTCACAGTTTCTCCATACAAACTTTTAACCCGTCGCTGACCCCGTCCAATTTTAATATTCGGAAAAATTGCGTATCGAGTTATTTTACATTTGAAGTAATTTCACAAAGTTTGAAGTCGAAAGGGCTCAGCAAAATTTCTTTCTCCATACATACATACTTTTAACCCGTCGTTGATCCAGTTAGTTTTCGATTTTGAAAATAATGAGAAACACGTTTCTAGTTTTATTTATTTCAATTATTTTTACAATTGTTGAAGTCAATAGTCCCATCGGTTCGTGTTTTTTGTTTCGGAGTCATTCCGTAAATAAACCTTAACCCATTGTTGGGCCAGTTAAATTTTGATTTTCGAAAAATTATAAAATACGTGTCGAATAAGTTTTGATCTAGAATATTTTCAGGAAGTTCAAATTCAATATGTTTATTAAATCACGTTTCTTCATACAACACTTTAACCCATGTTTTGCCTTTTTAGACCCCGAATTTAAAAAACTCCCGTCTTGGCGAAGGTTAATTCTTCAAGATGTACCTACAGTCCAAAATTCATGTTTGTAGCTTCAGCGGTTTGGGCTGGGCGATGATAAATCAACCAATCAATCAGTCAGTCAGTCAGGATAAACAATCTATGTACACAAAAATGGAAGCGGTACCACGCCCCCGTGTCAAAAACCCACCCCATTCCTCCAGTCGAAGGATACGACCAAATCGTTAGTTTGTACCGAGTGTCATTGATGTGAACGCTCTAGCTACAAAGTTACACCGGAATTTGAAAAGTGCCACGCCTCTGTCCAACGCCCATTAAATTTTACTGGTGGAATGACACGTTTACGCCATGACACTGTACCAAATTTCAATGCTGTACGACTTATAATTCTGAAGATATTCCATATTAAAAAGTTCGGTTGTATGGGCGGTGCCACGCCCCTTGTCAAAAACCCACCCTATTCTCCCTGTCGACGGACACGACCAAATCGTTAGTTTGTACCAAGTGTCATTGATGTGAACGCTCTAGTTCAAAAGTTACACCGGAATTTAAAAAGTGCCGCGCCCCCTGTCCAACGCCTATTAAATTTTACCGGTGGATCGACACGTTCACGCCATGCCACTGTACCAAATTTCAATGCTGTACGACTTATAATTCTGAAGATATTCGGTATTAAAGAATTGGGTTGTAAGGGCGGTGCCACGCCCCCTTGTCAAAAACCCACCCCATTCCACCTGTCGAAGGACACAAAATAAATAATAAGTTTGTACAGAGTGTCATTCATTTGAACGCTATAGTTCCAAAGTTACACCGGAATTTAAAAAGTGCCACGCCCCTGTCCAACGCCCATTAAATTTTACCGGTGGAATGACACGTTTACGCCATGACTCTGTACCAAATTTCAATGCTGTCCGATTTATAATTCCGAAGATATACCATATTAAAAATTTAGGTTGTATGGGAGGTGCCACGCCCACCTGCCGTACAAACATGTAATATCGCTATAAACCACCGCATTAACATCTTCTATCACATATGAAAAAAATTTTCCCAAAAGAATGAACCGTTTTCGCAAACACTGGCTACACACAAGAAGTGAACTTTTTTTTATATATATAGATAAAATTCCTAAGAGTCTAATTCCCTAGTCTAGTCTAGTCTAGTCTAGTCTAGTCTAGTCTAGTCTAGTCTAGTCTAGTCTAGTCTAGTCTAGTCTAGTCTAGTCTAGTCTAGTCTAGTCTAGTCTAGTCTAGTCTAGTCTAGTCTAGTCTAGTCTAGTCTAGTCTAGTCTAGTCTAGTCTAGTCTAGTCTAGTCTAGTCTAGTCTAGTCTAGTCTAGTCTAGTCTAGTCTAGTCTAGTCTAGTCTAGTCTAGTCTAGTCTAGTCTAGTCTAGTCTAGTCTAGTCTAGTCTAGTCTAGTCTAGTCTAGTCTAGTCTAGTCTAGTCTAGTCTAGTCTAGTCTAGTCTAGTCTAGTCTAGTCTAGTCTAGTCTAGTCTAGTCTAGTCTAGTCTAGTCTAGTCTAGTCTAGTCTAGTCTAGTCTAGTCTAGTCTAGTCTAGTCTAGTCTAGTCTAGTCTAGTCTAGTCTAGTCTAGTCTAGTCTAGTCTAGTCTAGTCTAGTCTAGTCTAGTCTAGTCTAGTCTAGTCTAGTCTAGTCTAGTCTAGTCTAGTCTAGTCTAGTCTAGTCTAGTCTAGTCTAGTCTAGTCTAGTCTAGTCTAGTCTAGTCTAGTCTAGTCTAGTCTAGTCTAGTCTATGCTCGTTTAGTCTAGTCTTTGTCGTTAACGTCCAAGTTCTAAAGAAAATTTAATCCCAAACGATCCAAAACTATTAGCGAAACTAATCGCCTGCTTTGCGGCAACAAATTGCAATAGTTTCGCTCTTTAGCTGTGAAAGCGAACAAAGTTGATTTGTGCGGCGAATTGTTCAAATTAATTTTTCAAAATGCCCGCAGATATGGGCACCAAACTCCTAAAAAATAAAATAAAAATGCAACAATACGCCAATGTGACAGTCTGCAGTTGCCTGCAGCTGACCTGACAGGCAGTCGCACAATGCGGCGCGCCACATTGCAATTGCGACATGGCAGATAAAAATATGCCAAAAAAAATACAAATTAAAAGAAAGCTACAAATTGCATTTGTTGTTGGTGTTATTACTTTGTGCAGCAGATTGAATTTTGCCTGCAAATATGCGGAGTGCAGTTGGCGTTGGGGCGTTTGGTTGCTGTGGCGCCGCGGTTCCCATTGCATACCGCTGCGAGGCGTTTCGCGTTTTCATTTCTGTTGTTGCGTTTTCATTTTTGTTTTTAAAATATTTCGTCCACGGCCAACAGAAGAATGTTGTCGCCATAAAGTAGACCATTTTTTATGCGCGATTGCTTGGCAAAGTAATTTTCGTTGGTGGTGCATGCTATGTGAGAAACGTCTGAAAGTGGGACTCGAGGTGGTTGGCGTTTCAAGTTGCTTTCCTTCTACAATCTGTGAATATTTCATTATGCTGCACAGTAGTTCGAAAGTGTTGTTAATTGAATTACTGCTCACTGTTCTACATTGTTTTTTCGCGGTTAATTACGCTCCATTCATAAACTTCTATGCAACGCAGTCGCATCGATCCGGCTGGAGGATGAGCGGAAATGCGCTTTTTATCGCAATTAATTCGCGTGTAATTCAATCAAATTGAAAACGCATTAAATTAGTTTTGTAATTTGCTAAATAGGCGCGTGATTGTTTGCGCTGATTAATTATTATGCGCGCTATGACGACGGCTAATGGGCGCCGCCAAAGTTCTGGCGGTATTTGCCAATCGCATTGAAATTGCACAGTTACGAGTTGCCGGTCGCATTGCGCATTAATTATGTAAAGCGAGCATGCGGGTTTTTGTGCGTTGCCGCAGCCATTAAACGGCGCGCACAAATCGCATTGGCGGCATTGTCGCTGCCGGCGGCCGACGGCAGTCAATTGCGTAAGGCGGGCAGCATAAGCCGACAGCAATGTGCGCCAAATTCCAAAATAATGAGCTCGTGATGTAAGGCATTCACCAGCGTCCGCATTATAGCGTTTGATTAGAACAGTGACTGCCGTTCTGGGAATAGCAGCAACGTTGCCGCATTCGCTAGTCGAGAGTAGCAAAACGGTCATCACTGGTTTTAGGCTGCACCAACGGCAGCGGATTTGCACTTTGCATTGCATCACGCCGCTGCCGACTTATGACTGCAACTGATTTTTGCATCCAACTCTACTTGCAGCACGTGCCCCGAAATGCTCCCAAAAATGCTACTGTTCCTGTATCTGCTTGCGGTCATCGCCAGCTTCGGTTGCGGCACCACAACGCAGCACGTTGCCAACACATTGTCGCTTGAAGATGCAAACACTGACGCCAGTGTTGCCGCTGTGCCCAGAGTGCGTGTCAAACGCGGCGTTTTCTGGGACGTTTTTCAAAAAATGGTGACCACCAAAAATTTGGTTGTCGATGTAAGTCGCTCACTTAAAAAAACCATCAACAACATTCTTGTAATTGCAATAATTTAATACTTGCAGCAATACGTGGACACCAGAGACACGCTGAGCGAGGTGTACAACCTGCTGAACGAAGGTTTCAGCGATCCGGCACCGCGAAAGGCAACATTGCGCCCGCCCATCACCACCACAGATCAGCCGGTTAATTGATACAATTCTTGGTGTTTGAATAAGCGGTACATGACTGAATATTTCTGTTAAATATTTGCAGAAATCCAGTGACGAGGATGACAGCGATGAAATGGCCACCACCACCGAAAAATACGCCATTTCCCGATATGAGTTGGGACGCATTTTGGGTCGTAATTTCAGAGGGCTGCAGCGCCTCACAAAGATCGAGCTGCAGGATGCCTTCAATGTGAAATATTTTTTGTCATTTATACAATTTTTTGAGATGTTAATTAATATTTTATTTTTGTATAGCAATCACATTACAATATAGAGGAATACAAGGCAGAGGCACAGAAGCAGTTTGCCAACAGTTTAGCTGTGGAGACGAAGAACAAACTGAAAGGGTTTAAAGGATAAGAAACACTTTCTACGCATTTCCTACTGTAAGATTAGTTTTAATTCTTTTTTTATTATTTAAAATATTTGCTTACCTCAAAAATGGCTATTAAGAGAAGATGTTAGTGTATTATATTCTTTTAATTATCATGTGTTACCAGAAAAATTTTAGAATCTGGCAGCGTCACTTTTTTTAATTCTTTTTAAAGTGAAAAACTGAAATCAGGTAGTCAGCATACAAATCTCCCAACAGGTGATTGCAGTGTATAAAATTCCCTTAGTTATAAATCATATTTTACCTCAAAATATATAAAACCTTGAAATGTCGCTGTCCTTAATTCTTTGTCAAGTCAAAAGTTGATATCTGCTGCTCCATATACATGTTTCCCATTAGAGGATCGCACCATATAACAATACCATATTTTACCGTAAAAATTATATAATTTCCCAGCGTCGCTCTTTTAATTTTTTGTCAAGTCAATACTTGGTATCAGTTTTTTAATATAAGAAAGTTTAAACGAAAATTGCTACCGAAAAAAATTCAGGAAAAAAGTTAAAACTAAAAACTTAAAAAAAAATAAAATTACTTCAATATTTAACATAATCGATATAAGTTTTCGAATACACTACATGTTTGGATATTTGTTATTACAAACGAACTCAGAAAGTTGCATAAAAATACTTTTTGGACATTAAACATTTTTGTTAAAATTTTAATCTTATTTAAAAATTTCCTTTTTCACAAAATTTCTATAGTGGTTATAAGAATTTGTTAAATTTGTTATTTGTTTCATACTAAAATCAACTTGTATATAAATAATATTAATGAGTCAGGTATATTATGAAGTCAAAGCTTACATTTTCCTCTATTACTGTAAAGATTTGAGTAACTGCCACTACCAGGATCTGTGATAAGGATTAACTTAAGGCATAGTGACATAGATATTGTAAATATACACATAATTTAAGCTTGGAGCACTCAATTTTATTTTACACATAAAAATTAATGCAGATATTTCATTCATGGTTTTCAAAGGCAGACATTTGCCAAACACGCGAAACGAGATCTTAATTTTGTATCTGTTAAAAACACACTAAATATGGAAAATGTCCAACTGGGGATATAACAAAAAATACAAATCGAAAATCTTAGGTACCTAACCTGTGAAATTTGAAAAGTCATAATATTTTAGCAGACCTCGTATATACAGTTGACATTCGGCTACTATGAATGTTTTTTTGCGAATGGTTTTCGAGTGTAAAGTAGTTAAATAGTTAAAATACTCGTGTATCGAAAAACTATATTCAAATATTTTAAAATATACAATAAATCGTGTATGCAATAAATTTTTTGTTTAAACTCGGCTACTATGTATGGTTTTATTTATTAATGGGTTGCAAGTGTTAAGTAGTAGTTAAAATATATTGGAAAAATATATATATTTCAATACTCTAAAATAAATCCAATACTCGCAATAAATCATATATACAATAATTAATTATAATTATAATTATTAATTAATCATAACATTCGGCTACTAATGTATTTTTTGTGAATAGTTTTCAAGTGCTTAGTAGCTTAATAGCTAAAGGATATCTGCAAAATATACAAAAAATACTCTAAAAAATAGCATTCAATGTCCCAAGCATTTATAAATTAAAAGAAATAAAATAAATTTAAAAAAATAATACAAAAATTCAAATAAATTTAAATAAATTAAAAAAAAAATAATAAAAAATAATAAAATAAATAAAAAAAAATTCATGAAAAATAAAGCTCGATAAATTATTAAAACAAATTAAAGCACATTGAATTTTAAACCAATTCACCTAACAAGCCAGAAGCATAAAACGTTAAAAATGTTTGTATGAATTTCTAATGGAAAAATATGACTACATGTTCGCATTGTCGCAAGTAAACATTTAAATATGAAAATTAAAAATCAAATGTGTTAATATGAACTGTTTTCACATTAAAAAACATTGACTACAGTAGTAATAAAAAAAATATATATTTATTTACATATATTCATTTTACATGCAACAACTGTTTCAATTACCTTCGTGTAAAGATATGAACCCTCTAGTACATTAAAAATTAACTATAAAAATCACAACAATACAACATTCATTTGACATTCGCACAGCCACTTTATGAATGTCGAATGATAAAAAAGGATCAACGTAAGCCTTCGATTTGAGTGCGGTGAACATAAAATGTTGGCAACAGACAACAATACAGCGAGTGCTATACTCGTGTGTGCTATTCATAGCCGACAGTTTGAGTGGCTGCACCTCATAATCCGACCCGCCGGTGGCACTTACCAAAGACAATAATCTGCAACACATACGTGAATCCATTTTGTCAGCGATAATCCCGGCGGAGATTCCCGCACGCAGATCCCAAACAGCGCAAGCATCCCGCCGCAGACAATAACACATCAAATTAAAAAGTTTCTGTCAGAATTTTATTGATAAACTTTTTGCCGCAACCTTCTCGCCGACGCATCAGCTGTCAACATCAACGCCAACAGCGGAGGAAAAAATTAAAACTTTAAAGACATAAAGAGTGCATGCGGCGACGCAGGACGACCACATACACACACACACACACGCACAGCCGCACACAAGTAAGTGGTACACTGTGAGGTGGCGCAGCAGTGGAAAAAATAACAAACAAATCGAATCACGAGCGCAGTAGTAAAAGTTTTGCGATTTTTTAAAAACCACTAAAAGTGTCATAATTCGATACCCACGAGACGTCTGTCTTGCTGTCGACTTATTTCGACTTATGCTGGTGGCCGCATGGTGGCGGCGACGACGACGGTCGCTACCAGCTTGTGACCGCATTGTAAACTTTGCGAAAATTGCTCGCCAGAAGACGAACGAACAAAGGCACAAATGGACGGACTTAAGCAAACAGCAACCGGCAACCGGCAGCCGGCAATCGACGACCGGCAACAGTGCAATGCCGCCACCGGGAAGTAGAGACTGCAACTGCAGCGACTGCGACTGCGGCAGCGACAACGGCAGCTGTGCGTTCTCAGCCGCACAACGCATTCGTCGCGTTTGGCGGCGCCGATTCGGTAGAACAAAGTTGTGCGCCGACAATCGCGTAACGCTGCCGCCACGCGTATTGACATTGTAAGCTGATTGTGTGCGCAATGTCAGTTGCTGAAGTTGAAAAGTTTCCAAGTGCGGCACGCTGCTGCGCCTGGCGTGGTGACACGAGCAGCGACTCAGCGGACGTCAAGGCGTTTCCTTCGTTTTTTGTTAGCTTGTGTGTGTGTGTGTGCTGAAGATTTTATGTGGGTGTGACGACATTTCCAAAATGTACCTACAACTTTTCGTCTGTTAACTACTGACAAAACTTGCAGTTTGTAAATAATTCAGAAAATTAACTGGAATGCTTTCGAAATATTCTGGTTTTTTTCAAAAATGCCACTGAGGGTCTGGATCAGAAATCTGGTGTCTTGCAAACTCGGATTGAATTCCGTTGTCTCGCATTGCAATTCCGAGTTTGTGTTCCGATAATTGTTTGCCATGTAATTTGGAACTCGCTGAAACACAGTTTTCTAAAATTCAGCTTACAGACTGGGAGCAGGCAGTTTCCATTTCATTAACAAGTCAGCAAATGGCTCGAGAAAATCCGAAAAGTGTATATTCAATCTGCTGATGACTTACCGATTTGCAGATTTTCGTCATGGATTATAAATTTCTATTTGCATTCTGATTGCATTTTGAACTTTTCTTGACTGCATTCAGTAGAGCAGATTTTGCCGGCGATTAATATCACCGCATAAATAAAAAAAATTGGCAAATATTTTTTCAAAAAGTTTCTTTATTGCATTAACCACACAATCCTCAAATTATGCTCTGAATTATTGAAGAGAAGCCCACACACTCGAACAGTTTTTTGCAGCTCACAATTGCAGGTTACCGCACTGAAGACTGCACAGATTTCCATTGTAGATGTGCTGCTGCAAATTCGATTTTCTGAAAATGTCTTAATTTAAAAATATTCTTTGAAACCCCACCAAGTCTCAAACGATTGTGTATTATTCAGGGTTAATTTTCGTGGAGATAAAAATTTTTCGATTTTATCTCTTTGCTGTCATTCTTTCTGGTTGACTTGTATAATTTCTCTATGATTCAGTTAAGATTTGAGGACATCAAAAGTTTCAGGCTGCTGGTGAAGGAGACGAGTCACACCAACGCTTTGAGAATGTTTACCTCGCCATTCGTAGAATAAGATACTACGAACCTATACAACATTGATTCATGTGAACCAAAGTTGTAACAATTTTTTATTTATATATTTTTGTATTTATTTATTTAAATTATTGTTTTCAAAATACTAAAGTCGTGAGCAAAGGTTTGTACTGAGTAGTTCAAGAAACTGAATTTTAATACTTTAATTATTTTTGTTTAATTACACTGTGCGTGAAATTTACCCTAAAAAATTGAGACATGGGGGGACCTACTGAGCGACTTTTTTATAGGTATACTGAGTTGAGATCCTCCAGCCGTTTGGCTGGATTGGCTCTAGTTTAAGAGAAATCCGTCTTTGAAGTTTGCTCATTTTAGTCGAGTTTGTCGCTTAAGTCTTCGAACGTTTAAATGCTAATAGGTCCTAAATCGTTCCGAATATCGCTTTACTGTCTTCGGCAAGTTTGTAGATATTTTAACGACCAACAAATTTGCTGAAGACATCAATCCAAAAAAATACATTCAAACTGTGTAATTGCGATATGTGCATTTTTTGGCGCAGCGCAACGTGGCGTATGAGTGTCATTTAATCAGTCATTCAATTATAAGCAGCAATGGAACTTGGAAAAACATTTTATTAGTCAAGACCTTCAAAATAACAAAAAATCAACTCGTTAAAAGCGACCGCCTTCCACTTCCTGGAATGATTCCAATGAATCATAACAGTTCATGCAGGCAATTGTATAACAACAAAAACAAAATTTTGGGGATTTAAGGTTTTGGGCCTTGATTGTCAAAATATTTTTTTTTTAATTTCACTTACATATATTGATTTTGAAATCTTGAACTTTCAAATTGTAAACAATTCAGCTGTCAACAAAATTTCAAATCAAATCAGCTGGTTTATTGCCCAGCAAATCGATCCAAGATGTCAATGGAATTAGAAACTGGAAATGTCAACTGTCACAATTGATTGATTTCCACAACTGTACAGTACAAATCAAATATTACGACCATAATTAGAAAATGTCAAATACTGAGTAACACTTCCGAATGAATTGGTTTTAGTTCATCATTGAAAGATGAGCCTGAGACTATGCAAAGAAATTCATCACACTTTGTCACCGTGTACTCTTTTATTCAAACACATTGGCGGTACTCACAAGATGTGACAATGCCTTGGCTAATGAGCAAAACTCTAAACAACAATAAATTACATTGGCGAAAGAGTTTCAACACGCTGCTCTTCTGCTCTGCTTAAACCTTTGAGTGCATTTTGAGTGAACTTCAGCCAAATGCAGAGCAGCAATGAGTCGTTTTGAAAGTAAACAAAAAACAGATGACTTTACAGCTCGAAGCTATAATTTCCTATGTTACATAATAAAAACAAACCAACAGGCAGTGGTTTGTTTTTCTGCTGGAGCAGATGTCATATGATGTGAATGCCGCAAGTAAATAATAACCAAAGAAATCCAGAACAAGCCACCACAGCAGCCACAAATGTCTAATCGGTATCGCTGCTGTCGTTTCATTGTGTGTGTGTGTGTGTGTGTGTGTGTGTTCGAACTGCAACTGCTACTGATAACCTTTTCAGCGGCGGATTATAGCAAACGTCTAGTTAACAAAATAATTGATAATTCCAATTTTTTGTTTCTTCATTGTGTTAATCGCTATTAATGTCGTTCAATTTAGATGAAAAGTCCCAGCGATGTATTTGAAAAGTGAAGCGTCAGTGCTGGCAACATTTTGTTGAGCAAAACTGAAATTAAATGTGAAAAATCTCAACTAACTAATTGCAACGGTGATAATTGTAATTAAATCGCTGGCGGGCTGCGTTGCGTGTGAGTGATTTTCGGTTTGTTTGTGTCGCCGATAAGCCAGTAATGAATGCTAATTCAATTGTTTGGATAAAAATGCTGCCAACACCAAATGACCATAATTTTTTTGTATGCCAACGAAGGATTCATTTGCGTTTTACTTTGTTACAGTTAAAGTTAAGTTAGTTAAAGCAAACTGTTGATTTAAGTGAATCATGTGATGGATGAGTGTGTGTGACGCCAAAAGTTTACTGCTGAATGGGTTTAATTGATGTGCTATGTGTTCTTGATTTATAATACGATAAGCTGATCAGCTGCGTAAAGGAAACAGGAAATTTTTGGCACTTTATCGTTTTAGTAGCTCAAAACCAACACGAATTAAGTGACTCATCAAATGTATACATTTTGACTATTTTTTTAGTTGCATGTAATGTTGTTATTACTTATTAGAGCTATTGTTGTTATTCCGATGTGATTGTTATTGTTACTGTAATTGTTGCGATTGTTATACGAGAACACGTAATTTGCGTTGTCTAATATAGTTTAATGACGCTGTGAATAAAAAGTAGGTAGTGCCTTCATACTTAATTAAACACTCAACCGCCGCAGCGTTTTCTGGTGAATTGTGACATAAATAAACAAAAACAATCTAAATACATGAAACCGGTTTCGCGAACATGTAGCGAGGATTTGAGGGGATGAAGGCATGCAGTTGTGCCAATGTCAAAGAATCGCCAAGTGCTTGAATGATTTCGGCTGAATGATGTTGGCTCAAACCCGTTTCGTAAAAACTATTTATGGTATACTTATAAAGCATATTGTGAGTTTGTGTGTATATGAAAGCGTTATGAAAAACGTTTAGCCTTTTAGCCTGCGGTTGCAAAGCTCAGATATGGACCAACTTGAACAACCTTATCTGCCGCTATTCTCAACCAGCAAGTGTCAACTCAGCATTCCACTTCAACTCCACATTCAAATGTTCGAATACTAAAATTCTACTTTAAAGATTCATAATTCCACTGCAGATTCTTCGCACTTTCTCTATCACAGCCCAGCACCATTCTTCATCCGCTTTCTACTCATTTACTTAAACATTAGCCACAACCACAACTACCATTACATTTTGTATATTTTACAATAGTAAAATGATTTATTGAGAACAACGCAAGGCACTCACAATTGGTAGACAGATTTTTGTGTTTTTCAATTTTACATTTTGTGATCAATAGTCGAATAGTCGCGTTTACGCGTTCCAATTGGGTGAACAAGAGTGAATTGAGCTTTGAGAATTTTGGTTTACGTGGGACGACACTGATTTCTGTGATCCAGCGCGTATCCCTTAGGACATTCACTCAGCTGAAAGAGGAAACGATCATCAATACTCTTCGGTGTTACCGCGTCCGTTTGCTCACCTGTGGCGGTGGAAGCTGCGGGCGCGGGCACCATAGCGGGCATGCCGCCCGTCGCACTTGCATCACCACTCAACGGCGCCAAGAGCACTTTTTCGGTGGGCGCATTGGCCACGGGAAACGGTGTGGTCGACGAGGGGCTGCTGTCGTCGGTCAGCTTGTGCTTGATTTGGTCGTACTTCTGCGCCACTGTGTTGCCGAGTTCCTTGGCCGAGGAGCCGATCTTTTCGGCCCACGGCTTGGCTGACTCCTGCAGATCTTCGGCTTTCTTCTGTATCGAGCAACCCAGATTCTTGAAGAACTGCTTCACTTCGCCATCCTCCGAACTCTTCGAGTCGTCGCCACAGTCGGCCCGCGCACAGGTCACAAAGCAAACAAGTCCCAGCAGGACAATCAATGCAAACGATTTCATTGTGTCGTATTTGTTGGTGTTTGTAATATTTGGTTTTCGCTTCAAGCTTTATTTGCAATTTTCGAAGTGCTGTTAACAACAGTCACGAAGCGACTGACTTTCGTGCGGCCACTACAATTCGAATGCAGCTCGTTGTCAGCGAACAGCAGCGATCGAAGACGAGAAGCCCCAACGATAACAAAACTGGTTTCAGAGCAATCAATGCGATCTTCAGGGTTGCCAATGGTTTTTCGCAACATATCGCATGTGTTTTAACAGCGCTTATAACAGTGGTCACTTACAGCCCAACAGTTGAGTTGTTATTGTGAAAATCACAACTGTGACCCTTCGAGTAAAGAAAGCGCGCGTGGGAATAAAGCCGCAAATCTGGTTTTACATGGGAAATTACAAATGAAAAGATGAAATGGAATCAATTTGAATATTATATAAATTTCGTATTAAGCAATAAATGAATCAGAAGCATGGGAACCAATGATTTGTCGCTTGTGGTGCATATCACTTTTTATTTGTAACACTAAACTGTGACGTATGTTCAAATGAATCATTGGCATGGAAGTTGCAGAAATGGCAGTGAACTCACAGCATTTATATACCTGATGTGTATTTTAATATTATACCAATACTATTTATATTAGGGAAATTTGAAAAACGTTTTGCGGTCCGAGAAAATGTTGAAAAATCGTTTAGAGCAAATTGCTGACAATTAGGTCATTGTGGTTGCAATATAATTTCATCGCTAACTAAATATTGTATCTTACCCCATAGAAATCACTCAAAAGTCTTCAGGAACTGTCTGCCGAGAAGGACTGTCTGCTCGCAGAGTACGTTTGGAATTTGAATCGCAATATTGACCCATCTGAGCATTCCCGTAAAGCGAAATATCCACAAACTTAATAAAGTCTTTTTTGGAATCATAAACATTTTTTATTTTATTAAGAGCGGACTTTTTAGGGTTTCATTGTTTGAAGACCACATGAACTATTTTCCAATGGAAAATATTTCTTTTTTTAATTTTCAAAATGTTTCTCAACATAGCAGAGCTAGAAATGTATGAAAAAAGTATTAAATGAAGGCTTCGTGCTTTTTATTTTTTTTGGGGGAAGTTTTGAGAAAGTTTTGGTGTTTGAGGACCACACCTATTTCTTAATGAGAAATATTTTCCCAAAAGGCAATATAGTATTTTCTCAATATTTTACTCAATACAAGCTTTATATGAAAAATTTTTCCGAAAAACATGAAAAAGGGGGGTAAGGAAATGGGGAGGAGGGTTCATGTGTATACAAAAAATATTCACACTTTTAATACAAACAACTTTGTCTTAGGCATAAAAGCTCTAGCTTGTCAAGTTTTTATACTTTCCGTGTGAAGGTCTATTTTATCCTTTATGCGCAAATTACACAAAACTCAGACGTGCTGGATAATTACTTTGTGCGGCAAAAATGTTCAGTAGGACGTCTTCTTTTAGAAATATACGGTCGTTACTCTGTTGCACACAAAAAGTTTAAAATTGTTGTACTTTGTTATTATTAACTAATTACATCACGAACAAAGGAATTTGGAAATCTAATTCATCGAATTCATCATCCATTATAACGCACCCATTAAATTTGGTCAAAATGTTGTTATAAAGTTTACGAGCGCATCTTTTTGCTATTACATTTTGTTTATTTGACCGATTTGGGAATTTAATACCTCGATACGATTTCAGTCCTGCTTTAACGCGTCGATAAGCTAGTTCCAAATTTTTTAGAGCGATCATTGTCAGATAAGCCGGGATTCTTCTTAATTGAGGCTAGAACACTTCTTTTTAGTTTTGAGTCATTTTTTGAATTTTTTTGAATTCTTTTTTTCTTCCTTTCAAAGCTCAGGGTGTCCTTATATCGTTTTATTACTCTGTAAACAGTAGTTTTGGACAACTTTAATATTTTAGCAATTTTTGATCCTGACCATGTCGGATTTTCCACAAAGTTGTTCACAATTAATTTCCGAGCAGCAAACTTCATCGCGAATAAAACTCACTAATAAAAAGCTAGTTCTACAAAATTTTAACCTGACATTAACGGTACATTCATTGTCTACTGATACGAACTTACTTTTTTCAATACATTCTAAAAATGACTCTGTAGGGATTGCTGGAGTGCGTACCAATTTTGAGTGAACAGTGCTGTAGGAGTTCAACTTAAAAAAGTAAGTAGTAGTAGAAGGGAAATGTGGAGGATCTCCCGTACAAATGCTCTGCGCTGACAAGGGAGCGTTTCAGTACATTAAGAAAGCATTTATTAAGAAGCTTTTCGAACCAAGAGAAGACTTCGAAATGTGCTGTTATTGGTTTGTGTTTGTGACATCAAACTATTCTAATTGCCAAAAAGCGAAGCAATTTCCAACTTGCCGGTTGAGATCGGCATAAAATTGCATATTCGTTCCATGTGGTTACAAATTCAACATCGATGAATTCGGGAAGCTGTGCTCTAGTATGGCTGCCAGTTATGTATCAATTATATTTTTGTCCTCACAGAGGGAGATTCCAAATGCATTTTGAGCCCACGAACAATAACTAACATAGTAGACGCATTTAGGTGACTTTATAAATGCGAATGGATAACAAATTTCAAATGAAGAAAGCTAAAGCGTCATTAAGTTCTTTTGCAGTATTTAGAACATAATCTGTAACTTTGAAAGTTCTGCATGCTGAGTTGTCTTGCCTAACTCTTGATTACTAACTTTATTTTCGAAACTCTTATTATGAACTTAAGACGTTTGGATGACAACTGGGACAATGTGCTTTTTCTGAAAAGTGTTGTTCTCAAAAATCAGCCAGGTTTTCACTTTTATGTTTTTTAGTTATTTGTCGATTCATATGAAACTAGTTGCAACTGGTCGAAAGTAATAACTGTCATAAAGATTTATTTCTAATTTACTTCCCAGAACTATTATAAAACAACTAACCAATTGGTTCCAAAATAGATCTGTAGACTTCCAACACTCAGAAACTCGATCTTTCTGTGCATAAATAGTGTAGAATTAATTTTTTTTAACAAATGTAGTTCACTTAGAAGCCACGTCTCAACATTCGATGAGCTCTTACCTCAAACATACCAAAGACATTCTACCACATGTTGTTTCAGCTTTTTCTCACTCTAAGTCTCAGGCATCTGGTCACTCTACCAATATTATTAACGACTCTAAGAACGCTTGTTGTGAAGCAGGTAGCAAAACAATATGTAAAATACTCAATATTTGATTTATTTTCTCAACATGGTTGCTTAATTTATTTTAGCTGCTGTTGTATAATTTACAGAGAGCTGATATATTGGCATAGGTTCTCATCACAATTCTTTTTCATTCTATACACTAAATACTTTAGATATCTACATGTTTATACTATACAAACATGAAAGTCTTTTCGCTGTTACAGTCATTTTGCTGGACAAAGTGCAGTGCATTCGCTTTTCACAATAATTAAAGCATCGAACACGCACGCTTCACAATCTGCTTACGATAGCATTTGACTAAATATTATGCACACTACAACTAAGTAAATATTTTCAGCTCTGCTTGGGGCAATCGCGATGTGTTCCATGACAGGGTCCGCGCAGAATACTTGCCTCAGTTCGGCCGATGGCGCACACCAAAACACTCAACAAAACAACCAAAACGTACAGTTTGAAGCGCATTTTCGAATCTTTCTCTCGTCTGCAGTGTGCTGTGTTATTCGGCCTCAAGTCTTGTTGCCAGTCTTTGCGGAACAGGTTTGGCAAAAAAATTTTATAAATAAACTAATAAGCACAAAACCGAGCCGCTGCGTTTTGTTTCCAATATGAAAAACAACTGAAATCGATGTCAATTCGAGTTTGACTTTATATTTGCACTTTCTGTTTATGAAACGGGCCCGTCAAGCGATGCCGACAGTATGAGGAAGGCGTTGGGCTTGCGCCGCTTTAGATATTCAGAAAAACGCTCTCGCCCGATCTAAGTTAACCGCAACAGTGTTATTCGTCTGCCACTGACTAATTGAGCGTGCAAACGAACGCCATTGGCAGGTGGAGGGCCACTCAGACGATGATTGTACGAGTACGTAAAAGGGCTGTTCGATGGCTTGAAAATTCCCAGTTAACTTTAAGTAAATGACAAACGTGGTTTTCTAATATTTATCATATTTACTACCAGTTCACACGGTTTTTCTTCACGCTCGGCCATCGAAGCGCCACACTCCAAAATGCATAGCTGAGGAGTAGAAAACAAAACATGACAACAGTTGTAGCTACATATTTATTAGGTTTGGGATTTCCCGAGAACACGTTTGCAATGCCATGCAAGGCAATTAGACATGCGACGTCTGTGTAGGTCGGCAGCACGTCGTCGGCACGCGGCTGCTGTAGTAAAACCTACGCGTTTGTTGAACTCGTCTATTGTGAGACGTCACTTCTTTGATGTGACTGAAAGCATAATTAATTGTATTAGATAGACAGCATTTAGAGAACTTTCAAGGAAAAGAGCCATTGCGAGAGTGGGAGAATACCGTTTGCGAAGACAGCGGCAAGAGATTTTGATATGAAAATTTCAAGCGTTGAAAAGTTATACTCTCTGTATGGCTTATAATTGAAAATTTTTTAAGAAAACAAATTAGGCAAAAGTTGTTTGCATATTTGACAGTTACGTAATAGTAACCTTTTAGTGTGTTTGCTCCAAAAACATTTACCTATTTTTTTTTTAATTTCATTGAAGCTTTGTGGTAAACATACAGAAACTACATTGAACTCGTATAGGAAAAAATGTAAATAACAATTAGCTTGTTTTCTTAAATTGCATAAGTGTAAAAATTCGGTCTCTGAAATTACTTGGATTTCTCTGGTTCGGTGATGACCATTCTGCTTCTTGATGCCGACGCTGCCTTATATTTGTTTACGTGCATCTGCATCGCTTCTACTCGCGAGTAGCAAAATGGTCATCACAAACATCATATGATGAAACACTAGAAGAGATTCAAGAAGTTGAAGGGGATGTGACTCATTTTATGTAAAATAATTTTTTATAATTTTTTATTATTATATTATAATTAATATCCATATATGTGGAAATAAAAAAATTGGCCAATTTAAGAAATTTCTATATATGTATATTGCTTTATAATAGTTATTCTCAATAAGAAATTTTTACGTGGACATTTTTTTGATAAATATTTTTGAGTTGCATAATAACTGTTAAAAGAAACAAATCTTTTTTTCGTTGTCGATAATTATTATTTTGGGATGTTTTTTACATTTCTTCATAACTTTTATTTATTTATTTTATTTACATTACTGATAACTATTATTTCAAAGAATTTTGTCTACGTTGCTTCATAACTTGTATTTCTAATTTTCTTTTAATTTACGTTGCCAATAACTATTTTTTGCAAAACATTTTTTTACGTTGAATTACCATATTTTGGGTAAGAATTGTTTTTTAATTGGTTGAAATTGACAAACACAAATTAATTACAGAAAACCAATTTTCATCAAGAACTAAACCATTAAAAATCAGTTCGTACTGAAAAATTCGGTCAGGTAACGTAAAAAGGAATTTTTTTTATAAAGCAACGTGAAAAGTATTTTCTTTGAAGTAACAGTTATCGGCAACGTAAATTAAAAAAAATCATAAACAAATATAGCAATAGTTAACAATAGTTAAAAGTAACGTAAATAAAAAAGTCACAAATAAAAATGATGAAGCAACGTAAAATAAAAATCCCAGAATAATAATTATCGACAACGAAAAAAAAAATTTGTTTTCATAACAGTTATTATGCAACGTAAAAATTAACTGTCGCATATGATAATTATAGCCAACAAAAAAGATTTATGTTACATTTTAATAGCTACATTGCAATTAATTTTTTAATTCTTAAAAAAAAACTTAATACGTGGGTGGTCCGATAAGTACTTAGCCTACAAAAGAAAAACGAAAATTTTGGAAAAGTAGCGATTTATTTCTCAACGTAGTCTCCTTTCAACTCGATACACTTGACCCAGCGATGCTCCAACTTCTTTAACCCGTCTGAAAAATACGTTTTCTGGAGGCCTCCGTGGCGGCGATAACCTCCTCATTCGACTCAAATTTCTGCCCGACGAGTGACTTTTTCAAGTTTGGAAACAAAAAGAAGTCACACGGGGCCAAATCTGGAGAATACGGTGGATGGGGCAGCTGTTCATAGCATAATGCAACCAATTTGGCGAATCACCGACCGATATTGTTCTTTTTCAATTTTTCTAAAATCCGCGGACACGTTCGTTTCCACACGCGGTCAAAACAAAACTACAAATCCAATATGGCTGAAATTTTGACAGTAGCCCTCTACGAGGATGTACTACACGATACTAAATTTATCTTACGATAGTGGCACCATCGGACGGTGGGGCTAAGTACTTATCGGACTGCCCACGTATATACCTATATATATATATATATAGTTAAAATCTCGGTGTAAAACAGTGTGTGCACAGTCAGGATATTTTTGAGTGACGTCGTAATTTCGCAGTATTGATTATCATAACGCAAGCATCAAGAATCTGCACTTATTTAGAAATATATTGTTTTATTTTATTCGAAAAAAATGTATAGCCGAATGTAGGAAGATAATGATCTTAACATTTGTTGTGCATTAAATATCGCATTTCTTCAATAATGCTCGTAATGTTCTTTTTGAAATCATCAACAGTGCTTAGTTCATCTTCATGGATTTACGATTTTTCATATACATTATTCTCTGGGTCGAAGCATCTGTAAAATGCCTAAAATACGTTGCTTGTGAGAGGAGAAATCTTATGATTGTGGTCAGTAGCGCACACAGGGGACGGGGGGTTGGTTTCAAACCCCCCTAAATACAATAATTGCTAGTAGAAAATATGTTTTCAACTGGAATTGGGCTCAAAAGTTGTACGCAAACCCTCACCCCGCCCCCCGCAATGGAATCCTGTGTGCGCCACTGATCGGGGTACATACATATAAAGAAGAATGATGTATTAAAAAAAATGTTTATGATTTAAAAAGAGACAACATCGAGACCAATTTGCATTCATATCTTCCTCAAATGTTGACCAATTGTTTCGTTCACAGTGTGATCCAAAAAACTCAGTTCGTGCAGTTCTAAAATCGAGTTATACTTCATAATCCTTTAGGCCAAAATCTTCATGTCTAGGCTTGGGAAGGCAATTACTAATTTTAAATTCACTAATTATTCAATATTTTCAAAATATTATTTTGGCCAATTACAGTGTCCACAAATTTTTAAATGCAATCAGAGTAACAACGCCAACGTTGCTTTTGAATTTCAGCTACAAATTGGCAAACTATACGGTGAACCGTTAAAATTGTGTTTTCATCAAGTCATGTCTGTCTGAAAAGACTGAAAAATAGGGAGTAGGGAAAGACAAGGAACAATAATTATTTGAGTTCTCATTAAATTGAGCACAAAAACTCTGCTTTGTATGTCAGTTTCCAACCTGTTCGTTAACACAAGAATGCCCGACAATCTGACATACCTAAAATGCCCATATGTAGTAATTTTGACTACATTATGGGTAAAATGGAATGAAATTTGGAATTTGTGAATGAATTTTGTGAGTGAATTTTGGATTGAAAATTTGGGAATTGTCACAGCAAACTATGATATTTTTTTATATGTTTGCAATTATTTGAATTTTTCAAATTTCGCAATTGAAGATGCATATTTGTCTATTTATCAGTAAGATTTGCTAAAAATGTTATATAGGTAGTCAAAATGACTACTTTTGGGCATTTAAGGGGGTCCTCTACTCTTCAGGCAAGAAATTTAGCTGTTATTTGGGGAATTAATTACGAAAGATCTACTGAATACAATTAAAATTTTTTTTTTAATTTTTAGAAATACATGTTTTGACTTTAAATTTTCATTTTTGAAGAGGAAAAAAAACTCCCGCGACCTTGAAATGTCATTGATGACATGGATTTTAAAACTGCAATGGTCCCGCTTAAGCAAAGTTGTGGCCAATGGGGTGATCTGAAATCAGAAAATTTATATTCGTTACAATCATAGTAACGTTGACTATGTTTTCCCGAGACAGAATTTTTTTATTTTGCACTTTGTAAAAGTTATGCAACAATTTGTAAAAATTCCAATTTTCACCTCTTTTTTTGAACTTTAGGCGCTATAAAAACGGTACAAAATAAAATTTTTAAAATCGTACTCGAGAAAACATAGCGATATGTTTTCTGAACAATTCAAAAAAAATATTATCGAAATCGGACTAATACTTTTATAAAAAGTCTTACTCGGCAGCCAAAAAAACACTACTTTCGGGAAAACGCGTTTAAAGATAAATTACGTTGTATAACTAGCAGGGGTCGGGTACCTTTCGGTTCCCAGCAACATGCAAAGAAATGTGATTTTCACGGAATCCTTTCTGTGGCGTATTCTCAGATACATATAGATTGAAATTATGCCAAAAAAAAATCGATTTTTCGAAACCGCGAGAGTAGAGGACCCCCTTAAGGTAAATTTTGCAAAATTGGGTTGAAAAATTTGTTTACAATATTTATAATTTATTTATTCCATTTTAAAAATTAATAAAAGTCACGCAAGATATTTTTTAGAAAGCGATGCAACAAAAGTTATTTACAATAAAAGACCTTAATGTAGTCAAAATGACTACCTTGGGCATTCTAGTGTTAAATTTTGTTTGTATTGTATAACAGATTCCAGTCTTCCAAAAACTTTTGTAAAAAAATGTGTTTGGAACAGTGAAACTTTCGTCAAAAATTTGCTTGGAACAGAAGCTGCTAGGCGATGACAAACAATTCGTGGAGACTTTTTATGTGACTTATTGCAGTTGGCACGCGCCAAGTCAAATCGCTTGCAAATAGCTTTTGAAGTTAACTATAATTCTACGATTCATTGAAAACTCAATCTGTAGTCACGCAGATCATTTTAAGAACATGTCAACATACACTCACATATATGTACACAACATTGACTTTTACGCATAAGTAGGAAAAATGTGTTTATTTACCATAAATCAGTTGTTGTTATTATAACAAAATATATGAAAACTATACAATCAAACTCAATTCCATTCAAGTTTGTCATTTCTTATTGCACACGCTGACACACGCCATGGACATTGGCCTTAAAGCCTTTTGGGCAATTCGTATGTTGTTTGTGCATCTCTAGCAAAATCTGGTTTTCCATTGTTTCGTTGGAATTAGCAGCAGCCACAGCGGCAGCAGGGTCGGTCGTTGTGCTTCGATCGACACCAGGAGCCTTGGTGCTAGTGGCAGTTGCCGTGGCTGCAGTGGCATTCGTGGTCTTGGTCGTGGTCGTGGCCTTAAGGATGTTGTGCAACATTGAGTCGGTCGCATAGCCGACCCTCTCGCCGCCGCCTATCAGTGTATCCATGAAATAGCCCAGTCCATTGATGACATCGTTGCCGATTCGCTTGGCCTCCTTTTCGATTCCCATCGCCCAGGGCTTGACCCTCTCCAGCGTATTCTGCACACACTGCAGCATCTCCGCCAAATCGCCTTGGCTTTGTTGCTCAGTAGAGACGATGATGTCGCTGTCTGGAGATGCATCAGAGCGGTGCAGTGCGCCGTTCCAATTTGATTTCTCGGCGCGATTCACAGTCGCAGCGCCAACAACAATACCCTTCTCCGTCCAGAACGTGTCGGCCAAGAGTAGTGCACCAACGGACGTAATAAATGAAATGGCAAGCAACCGCATATTGTGCGCTGTTTGACGGCTTTACGAGAGCGACGTGTGCGACGAAGTTGCGTTGACGATGGCGTTGCGCGAAATAACGGTTTGTGCGGCACTAGTCGTGAGCGCGGCTAACCGAAAGGCATGAAGTACAAATCTTGACTGAAACCCGTTTTGCAACTGCTGAAGGAGTTTGGCCACAGTTTGTCTGTGCATCGACGGCAACTGTTTTGGTAGTCGTCTGTTGCCTCGATGGATATCGATGATTTATGGGTAAAAGTGGAGCTGATCCGAGCTGAGCGGAGCCGAGTTGAGCGAAACTGAGTTGAAGTCGGCGAAGTTGCTTCTTTCGTATTCGGCATATTCGTGCTCGTTCTAGATTGGAGGGCATGACTGTGCAATGTTTACCATTTTCTCGAAATACTTTACGTGGAGTGTTGATTCAGCTGTTGTTTCTTATTGTGTTTGATGTGGTTCAAGAGCTTGGGATTTCTGTACCTAAAATTTCATAATTAGAAAACCCAGAACAATTTTGTAGCTATCCTTTCAACAACTTTAATGCGGTGTCGCTCTCTCTGTCGCTCTTTTGTATATATTTTAAATTTTTGCAATTGACGAAAGTTTTGGGGTTTGATGTTGGCAATTTGTTTGTGTTTGCAATATTCCGCTTTGTTTTGGAATTAATTTATATATTTTACGATAAATTTTAATGAATGAATTTATGAATTTATTAAATGAATGAATGAATTTATTCCTTTTGTTGCAATGCTTAATTCTGAGTGTTGATCTTATAAAAGAAAAAAGTTGCATTCTATTTATTTTTTATTCGTTACGCATTTTCTGTTCTCTTTGGTGCTTGTCGTCGCATCGTTCACCTTGACTACGAATTGTTTACACTCAGATTTTATTTATAACCACCAACAAAAAAATACAAATTAAATTTAGGTTCAGGACTCGGGGATTAGGGTACAGTTCTAAATGTTTTTAGGGTCGTTGAATGCGAACATAACCTTAAAAATTCCATAATATTAGCCCAGGGTTGTAAAAAAATGCAATCATATGCGATTTCAATCGATTGAAATCAAAATCAATGACTAAAATTTTTGATTGCAGTCATTAACTAACGTTTTGACAAAAAACTACAAAAAATTGAATTGAAAAAGACTTGACTACGAATTGTTTATACTCAGATTTTATTTATAACCACCAACAAAAATATATATTAAAATTCGGTTCTGGATTCGGGGATTAGGGCACAGTTCTAAATGTTTTTAGGGTCGTTGAATGCGAATTTGAGGTTCGTTTAATTCTGATTTCGACATAACCTTAAAAATTCCATAGTATTAACCCGGGGTTGTAAAAAAATTCAATCAAATGCGATTTCAATCGATTAAAATGACAATCAATGACTGACATTTTTGATTGCAGTCATTAACTAACGTTTTGATAAAAAAATACAAAAAATTGAATTGCAAAAGTCTTGAAATAACTTGAAAAATTGAATTAAAGTCTTTTTTGAACTCAAATTAAATAGTACTAAATAAGTACTTATAGTAATATACCAAATAAGTACCCAGTTTAGAGATGGTTTACTCATGTCCCTGCGGCAGGCTAGTCACCTACCCTGGCAGAAAAACACAACCGATTAACCCTTTCGACCCCGAATTTTGCCCTATGTCTCGATATTACTTTTTGGTACTTAAATCATGAAACATTTGCCTAAGAAGTGTGCACATGACATTTGAAGTCGCCACGCCTCTTTGTTAGAGTTCTAGAGCTAGTTTACTTTTGAACAATTTTAGCTTAAAACGGGTTAAATAAATTATGTATAAATATTTTTTAATTACACAAAAACTATTTAATATTTATGAAAAAATACAAAACTATCACTTTTTGATTTAACCATTATTCAAGAAACAGGGTTTTGATCAAACGCGCCCAATTCGTAGACTTCAATTAGAACACAAACTTTCCCTGAAAATTCACTTGTTAAAATATTAATTTGTTGATGCCTACTTAAATTAAACCCATAAACCAATCGTAGCTTTTGCTATAAGATGACAAATAGGTGAACTTGCTCGCAGGCAACTTTAGGGTCGAAAGGGTTAACGTAATCTTGTGAAAAAATCGTGTCCTTCCATGCAAAATACTTCTGTAAAGCTGTAGGGACGAGAAAGAAGTAGTTAATACTTCATCTACTCTGCATCTTTCCAGCTCCTAACCAAAAACATAAAAAACATAGATTTCTTCTATTAAGAAAACCTTTCCGACTCCTCCAATGTTAGCATAAATGGCTTAGTACGCCTAATTATAAGTTTTACATGTTTTGAATTTTAAGTAGGACTAAGTCAAGTATCACAATGGGCTTAACTCGTCTATGTGTGTCTCTAGTTCAGGCTGGGGGCTGTATCTTCTCACTATCTACCTGTCTCGTCCGTCCATTGGTCTAACCCTTTGTCCATCTCTCTGCAAGGGTTGAAATATTGTATTGAAATAAAGTGTAATTTGTAATGAACTATTTTCTAAGAACTTGTTAACATTACATTCCTCTACCTTTACCACTTTCTCGCTATTCGATCTCCCTGTTTTACTACTATCGCTATCCATTCGCTGTCATATTTTTTGCATTATTATTTACTTTACTTCTTTTTCCAGTTCTACATCACATCACCGAAATTCGTTTGCCACACATGAACCCCAAGTGGATCTCAATTCTCGTCAACGCTTCTTTATATATTCTTCTCTTATATTTTCATACCACATTCACTTGCCCATCTTCCCATCCATCACTTTTGTATTCAATTCTCTAACAATTTGACCATAGAATTTCTCAACACGTTTGACACAGTTCCGCTGCCGCTTCATCATTTTGTTTTGACTGTTTTGAGCTCTCAATAAACTTGGTTTACCTCGAAGCTTGGAACACATTTGTACAACATTTGTTTGTTATGTGACGCCTGCGACGGGGTCAGCGATTCATTGCGGCCATTTCAAAATATTGGCAGCAAGTGAAAACCGAAAAACTGACGGAACTCAAGTAATCAAAGGCACTGCAGCGGTTGAAACTATGTAAATAAATAATCGTCTGATATTTGCTTACATATTTGAACGTATAGTACTTGTATGCCTAATTTTCCCAAGCAATCTATTACTTCTAACTGCCTGTGGGGAACACACTTCGAAAGCGTAACAATGCTTGGCGCCCCGTTAATAAATTTGTAAATTCGTAAATGAGGCTCGAGCACTTTGACGAATTAGCTTTGCTTGCGGCAATTTCAACGTGTAATCGAATTCATTAATAATGCAATGACACTCATTCTGTACTCGATTTTATTTGCTCCGGCCACAGAATACAATGTGTATAATAATTTATGTATATGTATGTAGGTGTATAAAAGCTGAAAACATCATCGAAATACACTGATGTACTTTTGTTGTTACAAATTCACTGCGAGTTCGTCAATAACTACACACACACACACAACGACTGGCATTGGAACTTTCTTTGTTGCGAACATTGTAACAACAGGAACTGAATCAGATGTGAGTGATGCACAAGTTACTTCCGCAATTTGCTGCAATTGCCCAACGCGTCCAGGATGTGTCCGTGGCCGCACTGCTGCTCGGCCTTGAGCACATCGGGGTCGATGATTTCCACGTTGCGCAGCAGCCCGTGCGAGGTGCGCTCCTCCGACGAGGCGTCGGCCGTGAGTCGGTCCTTGAAGTCGCCAAACTTCTCCTTGATGTTCGAGCCCAGGTCCTTGGCCTTTTCGCCCAGCTTCTCGGCGCCCTCCTTCAGCTCGCCGCCCAGCTTCTTTGCCTGCTCGGACACCTTGGCGGCGCCCTTCTTGATCTGACAGCCCACATTCTTGAAGAAGTCGCGCACTTCGTGGCTGTCCTCCTCGCTGGCTATCTTTGGCCCGATGGCCGGAATGTCCGACAGAGACGGCAGAATTTTCTCCTCGCAATCGAGCAGATCCGCTCGCGTGCTTGTCGCCACGACAGATAGCACCGCCACGCTAATGATTAGCAGATTTTTCATTATATTTTTTTGTATACTCAACTCCGTGCGTTCAACTTTTTGAAAATGAGCCGAATTTGGCACTGCCTCGTTTTTTATACTTTGAATCAAAGTTGAAAATGTTTGCGTGAATGCGTTTTCGCGTCAGCAGTCGGTGGGCGATTCGCAATAACTGTCAACGCTTACAACTTGAGATGCTCGCTTTATTTAATTGACGATTTCAGAATTGATTCAATAAGAAAATTACGCTCGCTGCGTCATACATACTTGTTGTATAGTATGTACTAAATGTATGTATGTATGTTTAGTGTGTGTTTTAGTATGTGCGAATGAAACTTGAGCGCAATTTGTGTGGTGTTCGCGGCTTTAGTGGTCCCCCGCCGGTGTGCGAATGAATTCTGCGAGTGTGTGTTTACTTGCTGACATTTGTCAGGGGGAAGTTGGCACATACCCATTTACATAAATACATACATACGTGTGTGTGTGTGTTTGTGTCACTTATGGTTCGTCAAGTGGTTCAGTGTAGAGTGGTCGGCACTGGTTCTATCTTAATTTAATTCGGTGACTAATGTGGATTACACTGAAAAACTAAACAACTGAACAACAGCAACAATTCAAACAACGATCGGGGCTTTCGCATACTTGCGGTCGGGGCATGCGAGTGCACAAGCTTCCCTATTTCGCTGTGCGAACGGTAACAAATTCCTGTGGTAAACAAATGACAAGTAACTAAATGCCAAGCGAAACGCTACAAACACGATTCGATTATAGAGATTCTGCCTAATTAGAGATAATTATTAGAGATAATTTCAAAGATTTCCCAATATTCTCCCATCACTTCATTTCCCCTTAAATGCACGTCTATTGATGTTGAAGTGTATAGTGTCGAAGTAGATATACAGGGTGACGCAAAAGTTGTCACCCAGTGTTCTTTGGATCTAATTTGTTTATGAATGAATAAATGAATGAATGAATGTCAAAGCAAAATTTGCTTTTGCCACCATTTGCAAAAGTTATAGCATCTGCCGATACGGCGATGACTTTTGCGCCACCCTGTAGTTATATATATATTAAGGGGGTAGTCAGGTAGATTTTTTCAAATAATCGAAAATTTTTTTTTTTTGCAGTTTTGGTCCATTTAAACCCTTAGGAATCATGTAGACACCTTCCTTTACCTCGGATTGTATCCGAAAGCGATTGAAAATGAGATTAGCTGTAAGGGCTCGCGCGCTCGAATCGCACACCTGGCGCGTGAAGTAGATGCTGTTGTTTTGAGCTGGCTGACACGATTACGGCCGATCTAAATCTAAATCTCTCGATCTGCTTAAACTTTTTGTTTTTATTTTCAGAAAAGGTTTGTCTATCGCGTGAACTACGTCCATTATTGTCCATTTCTATATAACAAAGTTATGACACAATTATTAACAAAAAACAAGCAAAAAAAGAGAAAAAAACTTTACAATTGCACTAAATGTTTATTTATTAATATTTTTTACCGTTATAGTTCAAACGAGAGCCATTCATTTGTACTTCAAAATGAAATTTGTTTGGTATGTTTCAGATCATCCAAAATGGAGAAATCGTGTCAGCCAGATTTCAAAATGGCGTCTTCCGGTCGCCCATATCTCCCCAGGCTATAAACGAAAATTTATAAAAAAAATTTTGTTCAGTACTCAAAACTATGTACATACAATAACATAT
This sequence comes from Melieria crassipennis, assembly GCA_963668005.1. Classification (NCBI taxonomy): domain Eukaryota; kingdom Metazoa; phylum Arthropoda; class Insecta; order Diptera; family Ulidiidae; genus Melieria; species Melieria crassipennis. Next base: position 34,883,211 of record OY764962.1, on the reverse strand, counting down.
AAAAAAATGTTTAATGTGGAATACAAATTTGTATGAAAAAAAAGTACTTAAAAACATGGTCGATTCTACCTGACTACCCCCTTAAATTTATATATTAAAAATTAATCATGAACAATTCTGCTAAAATTAGAGAGCCAATTAAAAGTCTAAAAAAACCCCGTTCAATCACACACAATAATCTTAGTCACACAGTGGCGCACACAGAATTTCAGTTTGAGGGGTTTCCTACATAACTTTCGAGGCGAATACCATTTGAAATCTGTTTGTCAGACAACAGTTTTGAAAAAAACAAATACTTAGAAGGGGTTCAAACCCCTTAGACTGTCCCACTCACAACATGGGTGACAGTGGGATACGCGGCCTTAAGTGCACAGTGTTTACTTTGTATTTGGCCCTGGAATGCAGAGATTTCGGGTTTCAATGTCTCACTTGTGGGTTCATGTTTACATATTATTCTGAGTTTATGACTACAGTTTTAGGAATAAATGCAGTATAGCGAACCCTCATGAAAAAAACGAAAAATTGGTCTATATAGAGCTCATTTTCCTGAAACTAACAAACTGAAAATTTTGGCAGGGAAACGCCTATAAAAAGCATGGCAAAGTTTTTATCAAAATAAACTCAATCAATTTCCAATTGATTTCCACGTTATGGGTATCAAACGAAAGGTCATTTACATTATTTTCTATTGCTGTACAACATTGGATATGTAATATGTACTAATAAGAAATTTTAAGTGAAAGACATTTTTTGTATACAAATTTTTGAAAAACGGATTTTTTTCTCGTAAAAATTTAGTATTAAAGTACCATAAGTTTGTTACCATATTGTAGCCTATAGTATTCCCTTTATAACGAAATATTAAAATGTATACTTTTGTTTTTTATAAATATGTTTTTTTTTAGTTTTTTCTTACTCGACTTCCTGGTCCAAAGCTATTTCGTATTCACCTTCGCCATCACTTTAGGACAATCAGGGCTGAAGGGGGTTGTACAAAGTACCTGCCATATTAAAAACCTTTTTGAAGATCTAGATTTCTAGCTTTGCATTATTTTAAGGACTTAAATTTCGCTAAACAGCCATTAAAACATTTTTACTTTTATGGTATTCTGGTATTGAATGTTTTGCGTGACGGCACAAGCCTTCAATTGTGTTTGTGTGTTGGTTATATGTTTCCATTACATGGATGGTGATAGTAAACTGCAGATTTGCGTATCAGGATCAGTAAAGTTTTTACTGTATTTTTGTATTCAAATCCTATGATTGTAAAAGATCGCGCATAAGCAATAATTCTCATAAGCGCCATTTCAATATTGCAAAAAGATGCTTTTAACTCAATTTAAATGTAAATATAAAAGCAAAAATACAAGATTTTTAAATGTTTTATTAAATATTGTAAAGAAATTTCCAGAGGCTATAATACGGTAACAAATTTATTATAACTTAATAAAAAAATTTAAAAATGTTAGGTATATAAAAAAAATATTGTTTGCTTATAACTTCCTACTTGTACATATTACATTTCTAATATTGTATACCAATAGAAAGGCATGGAAAAGGCTTTTCGTTTGATACCTATATCGTGTAAATCGGTTAAGAATTGATTGAGTTGTTTTGATAAAAACTTTGTACTTTGACCCAGAGCCACGCCTGTTGTAGGCATTTCCCAGGCAAAATTTTTATTTCGTTAGATTTAGAAGTCAAACTTCTATGTAATAGCATACTCATTAATTTTTTTCACGAGCGTTCGCTACACTGCATTTATGCCCAGTTTTATTTGGAAAATATGGTATATAAAGTTTTTAGTTAATAAATAAAATAAACGTATTATCCCTAAAGCTTTAAATAGGGTTTCCCCAAACAATTCAAAGACTTACTTCATAATAAACTCCAGAATGGGTAAAATAAATATTAACCCGCAAGATGGATGCGGGTTAAATTCGACGGCTCACTTCCCGCTTTTATATATGTATGTATGTTAATCTATTTACATACCCACATATTTACGTATGTGCATATTAATTTGCAGTCAGCAGCAGATTGTTGATATGAAAACGGGTTCCACAACGTCACAAATTGTTGTTGTTGTCTATTGTAAATGCACGCAAGCGCAAGTTTGTTTGTTTGTTTGTGCGAAAAATATAAGAAAGCGAGAGTAATTATCGTTGTAACAGTTACTCGAGACAATTTCATATAAACATCAACTACAAACGCAAGTCAATAGTTGTTGTGTATTTTGTTACAAAATTTTATACAAAAATCAATCAAATTAGAGAGACATGCACAATAATAATGATTGAAGAACAGGTGTCAAGTTCTATTATACCCTACTAGCTGGGCCCTGCGGCTTTGCACGCAAGCTCTCCTGTTTCCCCCGATTCGAATTCTTAACCTATTGATGAGCTCATCAGATTTTGATTTAAAAAAAAAATGTGTCTTATTGTACTATCTTTGATTTCGAGTGTTTTACAAATTTTGAAGTCAGAAGGCCCATTAAATCATGACACACATGATTTAATGGGCCTTCTGACACATTTACTCCACACAAATTCTTAACCCTTGGTTTACCATAGTAGATTTCGATTTTCAAAAAAATTAAAAGCACGTTTTTATTATTTCCCGATTGAAGTGCTTTTGATAAGTTTGAAGTCAGAACGTCCAATAAATCTTGTTTTTCCATACAAATTGTTAACCCATTGTTGACCCGTCAGATTTTGATTTTCAAAAAAGTGAAAAGCACGTGTCAAATTATTTCTCACTAAGAGTACTTTCAAAAGACTCAAACAAAGTTGTTTCTCCATACGTACTTTTAACCCGTCGTTGATCCAGTTAGATTTTGATTTTAAAAATAATGAGAAACACTTGTCAAATTTTATTTATTTAACATTTTTTTTTACATTTGTTGAAGTCAGTAGGCCCATCGGTTCGTGTTGTTTGTTTCGGAGTCTCTCCGTAAATAAACCTTAACCCATAGTTGGGCCAGTTAAATTTTGGTTTTGTTTTGTTGAGTTTTGATCTAGCATATTTTCAGGAAGTTCGAAATCAATATGTCTATTAAATCCAGTGTCTTCAAAGAACACCTTAACACATGTTTTGCTCCTTTACTCCCCGAATTAAAAAAAATCTCGTCTTAGCAGAGGTTCAGTTTTCAAGATGTACCTATTGTTTAAACTGAATGTCTCGGCGATTATAAATCAATCAATCCAGTCAGTCAGTCAGGATAAACAACCTATGTATAAAAAATGGAGGCGGTACCACGCCCCTCGTCTAATGCTCACAACTTTCTTCTAGTCGAATTGTGCTACTAAGTGGAAAGTTCGTACAAACTTTCATTGATGTGCGACTTACAGTTCTGCTGAAATGTTGGGTCATAAAAACTGTGCCACACCCCTTGTCAAACGCCCATAAAATCTCATCAGTAGAATGACACATCTATAAGACGACGGTACACCAACTTTCAATGCTGTGCGGCTAACGATTCCGAGGAGATTCCATATTAAAGAATTTATTTGTATGGGCGGTGCCACGCCTCTTGTCCAGAATCCACTTTTTCCCCCTGCTGAAGGGCACGACTTAATCGTAAATTTGTACCGATTGTCATTGATGTGAATGCTATAGTTCCACCGGAATTTAAAAAGTGTCACGCCCCCTGCCCAACGCCTATTAAATTTTACCGGTGGAATGACACGTTTACGCCATGACACTGTACCAAATTTCAATGCTGTCCGACGTATAATTCCGAAGATACACCATATTAAAAATTTAGGTTGTATGGGAGGTGCCACGCCCACCTGCCGTACAAACATGTAATATCGCTATAAACCACCGCATTAACATCTTCTATCAGACACGAAAAAAATTTTGCCGAAAGAATGAACCGTTTTCGCAAACACTGGCTACACACAAGAAGTGAAGTTTTTTTTATATATAAGAATAAAAAATAATATCTTTTTTTTGTTTGTTGTTGTAATACATGTAAGGTACATATATAACTCAATCAATTATCCATAATGTGTGGATGAGGCTATACATAAATTGAGTGGCTACTTTTGGTCTCTCATTGTTTTGACATTACCAAATTAACTACAGTAAAACCCTCTCAAGTAACTCACCTATAGATGTATTATTTTTAGATACTTAAGAGAATGGAATACTTATTGCCCACAAATGTTTATTTCTCACACGGGGTAGGTAATGAAGAAGGGAGCTTTCCGCTTTACACAGAGCTAAAGACAACGATTTTTGTTTTCCCACAGAAGGTAGAAATCCTCATAGATATTTATGAAGTTGTATCCATTGACATGCTCAACTCTTATTGGCCTAAAATATGTTTCTTATTATGGATTTTTTTTTTGTTTTTCTATTCGTGTTCACCTTTTCGAACGTAGTCCGTATTTATTAACCTCTCGATCTGTTATCTATGTCACATGTTATTTCGAGTAGGTTTTTCTTCCTCGGAAATATTGAGGAGTGTCTTTAACCCTGCTTAGATAAGGTACGTCTGCGAGACGTACGCCTTTTGAATTTTTTGCTCTCTCTCTCTCAATCGTCAAGAGAGAAAATTCTCACTTTCAGTTATCTCAGCCGTTAGCTACGTCTTGTCGGTGGTGGTTGTTTTTTTGCTGTGAGTGCAATTGTTTCTGAGATATTAACATAGCGTACGTCTGAGAGACGTATCGTTATCTTTTGTGTAAGTTTTGACATTTTTGTGTGTTAGCGTTTTTTTAATTTTCTGTTGAATTCTAAGGTGGCTCGTTACTTTTTAAGTTAAAATTTGTTATGTAACGTATATTTGTAACGATGACATGTAAGCGTGGTTTAAATGACACACAAATTGGAGGTGTTTTGCAAAAGTTTTTAACGACTCAGATTCTTCGGAAAATGTCAGCGAAACAGAAAATAAAATACCGGAAGGTAATATTCAAAGCGTTATGGAAGATCAGCCTATCACAAAAAAGATTAAATACTGTGGTTTTTGTCCTTCAAAAATACTACGTATGTCAAAAATGAAGTGCATCAAGTGTGGTGTACCTGTATGTGGAGACCACAAAAATGTAGTTTTTAACTCTTGCATATAATACTCCGGGATTTGTTTTTTTTGGTTTATATAACTTACAACAGATACTGTTACCTAAATGAAGTACAAAGTAAACTTCTTTTTTTAACTTTAGTAGGCAAATTGGAGTCCTTCAGAGAAGATCAGCTATTTTGTGATGAATTTTTAAATCAAATGAAATTTTATTATTATTTTACTAAACAAACATTATTTTACTTCAAAAATGATTTAACGTTAACAGAAATATATTAAATAAATGATCTCAATAAGAAAATTATCAATATTCCTTCCAACAACACTTTTAAAAGGATATAAACTAGCATACGTCTCTCAGACGTATCGTTATCTTTTCAGTACAAAAAAATAACGTTATCTAACTAGGGTTAAGTGTCCATGTCCCGTGATTAGTATAAACGGATGAAAAGTGATCGCGTAAATCGGGCATCGTGTAATTGAGCTTTACTGTCCAATAAATTTTTCAAGTCGATTTTGATTGTTCACACCTTGTAGTTCCACTCAACCTTTCCTGGTGTAGTGAGAGTATTTGATTGTCAATCAAAACTTTGACCTTTGAACAGCTTATACCCAGCCCTAACTTTGGGTATACAAAAGTTCATTTTCCACCCCTTCTTAGTTACTTTTTTTCTAAGTAACTTTTCTTGTCCCAACTTGACATCTAACCATCGAAGTTTCTCTAGTTACGAATTTTTTAGTCAAAAACCATCCGGACAACAATAAACAAACTCAGCGATACATGATTGATTTCCCAATGGTTTATCTAATTATGTGTTTAAATCCTATAATGTTCTGGGAGATGTCATAAAATCGTTTTAACAATTCAATTTTATTATTTTTAATATTTGTTAAATCTTAAAATTAAATTGTTTCACTACCATCACAACCTGCTCTACATGTTACATTATAGAAAATCCAGCACAGTGGTGTAAAATCCCTGTTTAAGCATTTAATTTAAGAACTCTCAACATTTTACTGATATTTATGGTACTTAATGCAGATCCTTAACTGTTAGAAATCACGTCCTCTAAATCAAAATCAAAACCAAAATTTCACCTACCCCTTTCAAGTCTTTGCACCGCCAGCATTTACTTGTAATTCTCAACATCCTCGTCTTCAGCGTCTTCCTCACCATAGTCGTCGTAAATGTCGCCGGCTACCTCATTGTTCCTATTGTTCCCATCATCGTCACCACCATCGGGCTTTGCATGCCAGTCGTTGGTGTTGGGGTCTTCGTAGTCCGCTACACCAATATTGGGCAATCTTGGCTTAACTTCAACGTTATCGTCGGGCGTTATGTCCGCGATGTCTGGCAGAAATGGCAAATACTCGGTGGTGGTAGTAGTGATGGTTCTCGGAGTAGTGACGTCAGCTGCTGCTCGACGATCGTGGACGTACGGTTGTCGCGTTGTGGTGGTGCTCTCTGTGCGATAAGTTGTTGTCGTCGAACGTGTTGCGGGCCACTTAGACGGCGCCACTGGCTTACGCAGCAATTCACCTGAAATCAATGCTTATGATTTATTTTCACTTTCTTGGAAGAGAAGACACTTACACTCCTTTAGCGTTGGATCAAAGTCGCAGCGTATCATGCGGTCAATGTCCTCGTCGGTGTATGTAAACGATGGCGGTCCATGTCGAAAATCAAACTCCTCGAAGATTTCCTCGACGTACTCGTCGTCCGGATATTCGGGCGGCAAACGACGCACATGTTGTACATAGACTACCGGCAGATGACCGCCGGTACGCGCATCTCTTGGCCGTTGTTTGTACTGCAGCGTGCGGCCGGCAACGAGGAGCGCCGTGCTTAGGCAAAGTAGAGTAAGTAGCGCAGCTTTTGTGAATATTTTGCAATGTCTGCACTGAGCGCCACAGCGCGAGGAAGATTAAGTGCGACTGTCGGCAAGCTGGGGTGCATAGTATAGGCGTCGCGTCAGTGATAACCTCTGTGATCGTGAAACTGCGAAATTGTTAATTGTTTATGCCATACGTGATGAAGTTTTGTTTATGAGATATCAGTGTCTCTTGGGTACATTTATTGGCAGAATAATTCTATAAACAAAATACAAAGAGATTCTCAAAAGTATTGCCATCTTGATGGAAAGGAATTGGTTTGGTGTTACACCTTGATCAAACAGTAATGGCCAAAATATTAGCTCGCACTGTTCATATTCTGCTAAAAAATTTGAGAAAAGAGTTTTGCCTACTTTTGGGCTTGAAATATAAGTTGTAGAGAATGCAATGCATGCGGACAACAAAAAAGTTTTGCAGAAGCAATGTTCATTCGCTCCGAATGACCCTTTTGAGAATATTTGAGGGAACAACTGATTTTGTTTTAACTATTTTCGTTAGGTAGGGATGCAGAAAAATAGATATATCGATATTTTGCGCTTGAAATATAGGAATTTTTACATATTATCAGGTGCCGTCTTTTGGGATTTTCTTTAAAAATATTTGAGAAGAAAATACCATTTCCAGCATATCGTGAATACCCTGCAGTTATATTCCTTCGCAGCATCGCAGGTTTTATTCGAAAGTGGACAGTGTGGAAAACGTATTATTTGCATTAAAGCTCTGGTTCCCAACATTTTGTTGTTGTATTTGTTTTGAGGTATAGAGGTAGCGTTTTACATTCACAATGGGATGCGTTCTGAACTGCGTGAACAGTAGCGGATCTGATAGTGACTCGTGCAACCATCATCTGTTTGATAATGTAATGTAATGTAATGTAATGTAGTGTAATGTAATGTAATATGTACAAAATGTAACGGATCTGGTAGTGACTTTTCTTTAGTTTAGATGTGATGTAATGTAATGTAATGTAATGTTAAGTGATTTGGAGTAGTTGTAATGTAATGTAATGTAATGTAATGTAATGCAATGTAATGCAATATATGTGAATGGTAGCGGATCTGGTAGTGACTTTTCCCAAGTTTAGTTGTAATGTAATGTAGTATAATGTAATGTAATGTAATGGAATGTAATGTAATGTAATGTAATAAATGTGAACGGTAGTGGATCTGGTAGTGGCTTTTCTCTAGTTTATTTGTAATGAAATGTAATGTAATGTATTGTAGTATAATGTAATGTAAGGTGGGGTAATGGAATGTTATGTAATGTAATGGAATGTAAGGTAATGTAATGTAATGTAATGTAATGCAATAAATGTGAATGGTAGCGGATCTGGTAGTGACTTTTCTCTAGTTTAGTTGTAATGTAATGTAATGTATTGTAGTATAATAGAATTTAATGTAATGTAATGCAATTTAATGCAATAAATGTGAATGGTAGCGGATCTGGTAGTGACTTTTCTCTAGTTTAGTTGTAATGTAATTTAATGTAATGTATTTTAGTATAATGTAATGTAATGCAATGCAATGTAATGTAATGTAATGCAATGTAATGTGATATGGTTTAGTTGTAATGTAATGTAATGTTTATAAGTTATCTGGCGGGTACTTTCGAAAAAGTTTAAATAAAAATAAACAAAAAATTGTTGTACGGATAACGATGCGGTTTCCTTTATGCACAATGACTGCAATTTTCATTAAGTTTTTCGTAATTTTCGTTAACCACTTACGACCAAACTATACTAATAATTTTCGATAAGAAGGTGTTTCTCAAAGTAAAATTAAAAAACACTGATCAACAGCAAAATGGCTTTTCTGGGTTTGACATCAGTTCTAGGGTAATTAGGGAGCGCTGATTTCGAATCCGCAAACCGTTTTTAAAACTTAGTTTCCGTTTTCGCATAAAATGGGCGTGCCACTTTTTCGGATTTTCCCTGACTTTTTTCACGTTTTCAATTGTAATTTCTAAACCAGTAGACCGGTTGATATGATTTTCACTTTGTGTCATTTACAACACCTCACGGCTTCTTTTCCAATGTAATTTATTTGTATAAGTTTTAAAAATCCGCGGCAATTGGACCTCAAAGTCGGAAAATATGGAATTTCATGGCGTTTTATTTAATGTTGAAAATCATGCACATTTTTCGTAAATCAATTAACGAGTTAGGTGTTGAATAAAAGCGGAAACATCAAATAATACAACACAGCCAAATTATTTGGTGTGGTTTCCATTCTCATTGAAATAATAGCAAAAATGTACCATAGTCATTTTAATGTTTTTTCATACTTATTCCTTAAAAAAATAAAAGCCTCAAAATATGCAAAGTTTTTAATTTTTTTTGTCTCGAGCGATTCAAAATATTTTTGTTTTTTGCTTGTATTTCAGACTATAAATGGAACATATAAAAGAGCATATTTTGAGGCCCCTAATTTTTTAAGGAAGAAGTATCAAAAAAGATGAAAATGACTATGGTACATTTTTGCTATTATTTCGATGCGAATGTGTATTCCGCCAAATAATTTGGCTGTGTTATGTTGCTTGATGTGTCAGCTTTCATTATGCACCTAACTCGTTAATTGATTTACAAAAAATGTGTATGTTTTTTACCATCTAAGAAAACGCCATGAAATTCCATATTTTCCGACTTTGAGGTCCAATTGCCGCGGATTTTTAAAACTTATACAAATAAATTACATTGGAAAAGAAGCCGTGAGGTGTTGTAAATGACACAAAGTGAAAATCATATCAACCGGTCTATTGGTTTAGAAATTACAATTGAAAACGTGAAAAAAGTCAGGGAAAATCCGAAAAAGTAACACGCCCATTTTTTGCGAAAACGGAAACTAAGTTTTAAAAACGGTTTGCGGATTCGAAATCAGCGCTCCCTAATTACCCTAGAACTGATGTCAAACCCAGAAAAGCCGACCAAAAGTCGAAATTTGTTGCCCTGTGAAATTAAACATTAAAAATTAAAAAACAAAAAAAAAAACGCAAAAAAGTCGCAAAATTTCTTTGCCTTGAATAATTACTGACTTAATACTTTATTTAAAGAAGAATGGTGGGGAAAACGAAATTATTTTGCAAACTTTTAGAAGTGAACAGCAGAACATTTGAAATTGAAGTTTTTTGTATTAGATTGATACATTATTCAAAATGATATTCCTCTGATGCAAATTATTTAAATTTGTATGCCACTTAAATAACCAATACGACATTCTAAACATGAATTGTGACACTTGGATTTGATTAAAATTTGAACTAAAATTATAAATCTGAATTTCAAAACTTGAAACGTTGATATTTTGAAAACAATACGATTTTCCAAAAATATTTCTTCACCATACCTCCTTAACCCTTTCAGACCTGACGCTAAACTACTGCTATTTTTTTCGATTTCCCGACAAGCATTTCGGTACTCCATCCAAGCATTGCAGCATGCCGAATCTATGAAATGTATGATTACTTCCAATGACCATTTTTGTTTTTGAAAAAGGTCCAATATGCCTCCATTTGTTCGTCACAAATTTCCACACCACCCATTGACTCATTGTACTGCTGGACTATATTTGGACATGCGACTTCGATAAATGTTTTCTCTTTTTTACACCAACGACGAACATAATTAACGGGACTGCATCCAAATGCAGATGACGCCAATAAAACCGACTTTGAGTCTTTCCATTGCACAATGGCAACTGTATCCTCAGGGGAACAGAATTTCTCCATATCTCCTCTTTTCATATTTTTTTCATCAGTCAAGTTAACGACTTTTATATGACTTTTCATTATCGTTCCCGCCCCATAAAGTCCTTCTTGTAGAAGCTTATCCAATAGGCGCAATGAGGTAAAGTACCTGTCAAAAAATACTTTGGATACTTTAGCTAATGTTTGTACAAGACGCAGAACGAGTGCAGGGCCAAGTCCAATATTTTCCTTCGGAAGAGGCGTGGTCTTGCCTTGATAAATTTAGAACTAAATCGAGAAACTATAGAAACTAGATAAATCGAGAACTAGTCCGTCTGATGTGATCAATTCCCCCTTTTTTTTAAACCAACACCTCTTGGTTTGTTGGACAAACTTTGGCGTACTGGACAGCGGCCTGTGAATAGTATAATTTGCTCATCAATGGAATATCGTCCATTCTCTTGTCTCGGAAATTTTAAGCAAGCGTTTTTAACTGAATCAACAATTGGCTTAAAAATTAATTAGCACTTACAAATTAAAAAAAAACCCACTTTTTTAGAGACATAAGACCCGATACGCACAATTAAAATGTTTAGCTAAAAGGCATTTTTATTGCATCAAATTACATACTTCAATTGGCTTGAAACAATAAAATTTATAATTTTTTTAGCGCAAATATGCCCACTTCACTATTTCTTAACGATTAGTACTTTTGTAATTGAAATCACAACTTACTTCTGCGGCTCATTTTGACAAAACTGAAATGTGACGCAAGAATTCCGCAATAATTGAAGAAATGGTAAAGAGAACAGCTGAATAATGTGAGAAACAAACATAAAGAAAAAGCAGAGAAATCGATGCATGCCGGTCTATTTGACATTGGTCAGATAGAAGCGAAAATATTAAAACCGAAAACCATACGCACAATCGATGCATCACGGTCTGAAAGGGTTAAGAATGCAAATGTTTATTGGTTCAAAATTGTTGATGATGATGTGGTAATGGACAAGAAGGCTCTAGGTTTCCATATCACTCAGTCATTGAAAATTAATAGTAAATAGCAGCTTGAATCTCTACAAAATGGGTTCTTTGATTCAACTTGTAGAGGTGTCTTTGATAATTGAGGGTTACGGATTTTTTTTATCCAACTAGACTGACAGTGCAAGAGTATTTTCACTCACAAATCATCATAGCCTGCAGCTGTGAGCTCGCCTCTTCCACCCGTAGAATTTTTCAAGGGCAAAGTCAGGGGCATCGTTCGCACTCGCCATTACAATTCCCTTAAATGTAAACCAGTAAAAAACGTAAAACATATTATTTACTTTACGAGCAGTAATGGCCGCACTAAACAAACCATCGATTAGCCACCCACCGAACAAGACGCTAACATACAACTATTTTATAGCCATAAATCAATGCCGATTCATTTAACCATCAAATATCCATTTTCTAACTAAACAATAAATGCATAAATAAATATTTTGCGCTCCTCTCAACGCGGAAGACGCTCACCGGCCAGCAGTGCGACGAACATGAAAGCAACATGAAACGCGAACAAAACGCTGAGCAAAACACAACGAAATCGTATTTTGAGACATCAGTGAAATTTGTAGTTAAACATTGGTCGTCGCACTCGACGAGTCGCCAACGCGCCGCGAGAGCAACAGGCGCGAGTGAAAATTCAAAGAATTTTTCGCAAAAGTACACAAAATATGAATTTCGTTGTGGCTGAGGCGGCGCGGGGTCGACGGGGCCAGCGCGGAGCGACAGCCGCTTGTGCTGCCCACCATCGCCGACGCGCAGAGCAGTGTGAAAATTGTGTTGGGTGCTGGTGGAGCGCCCGAGTGAAAATTGCGGAAAATCGAAAAATCGGGCAATGTGTAAATAATGTCACGTCGTTTTGTTGTTGTTGCCATAAACAAAACCAACTGACTGAGGTGTGGCTGTGTGCGTGTGTGTGCCAGTGTCTTTATGTTGAATTTGGTTTCTTGGACGCTTTGCTATATACGCGCGAAGCAATACACATGAAAAGCGTGTTGTTGTACTAAATTTATAAGCATACACAAGTACCAACAACAATAACGACAGTTTCAAATGCGAAACGTTGGAAAACGATTCTTCTCATGGTCGCTATGAAAAGTTGAAGAAGTTCTGATTGAATGATTAATACGCGACTGATACTATATGCGATTCGTTTCATATTGAAATACCAGCAACAACAAAAACTAAGCAAATTGAGAGAAACCGCATTGAAACGGTACACAAAAGACATATACATTTGCAATTGCAAAGACCCGTCGGCGGATATTGCATTCAAGGCATAACAACAACAAACCGCAGCAGACAAGAAAACGCACGCTGCGCACACCTCCGTGGCCGCATTCGCAGAGCGCTCACCCAATTTGCTGTTGGCCGCGTCAATTGCAGGAAATTGCCGAATATTTGAAGGCGAAGAGGTATTGGCCCCTTACCTATGGCAACGCTGGCGGCGGCTGATCGATCGCGCACAATCGACAATCAGCGAGCCTCAAAGCGACTCACCGCCGAACAACGCCGTCTAAAAATATAATCAATATTGCGCGGATTAAACGCGCATACGATCGCCGAGCGAACGACTGTGACGGCGTCGGCGACGGCGACTGCGAGTGTGTGCGCCGCGTGCCGCAGAGGGCAGCGTGTTGCTATTTTGTATATTTCTACGCCCCATTGACGAATAGCAGCACCAAAAAAACACAACAATAAAGCAAAACGATCAAAACAACAAAAACAACAACAACTACAGCAGTGACAGCACCAGCATCGGCAGCAACAACTGAGAAATCAAAATCGGCATTTGGCACGTCGCCAGCGGCTTTAATGATGATCTTCAACATGACTTCGCCGCGCTGTCAGTGTTAGTGGCGACACAATTGCAACAACACTTGGGGACGCATGAAAATTGAGAGCACATTGAAAATTATGCAAATTGCCTGAAAATACAAATTAACACAACAGGTGGAACACTCGCCTGCTGACGCATTCGGAGAACCTCGCTGCTCGCGTCCATTGAGATATGTGAGTCGTGCCACAATGTCAGATTTGTTTATGAACATGCAGCGGCGACGTGCAGCGATTGCAGCGCGGAACGTCAGTGCCGACAGCAGTACAGAAACAGCTGCCACCAGATCGACGCGCTCAGCTGCCGACCGCGACCCGGCCAGCGACGATGACGCGGACGACGCTTTCGCGAACGTGCTCAGCTTGCAGCTGCGCAAGCCGAAGCACTGGAAGTGGGAGCTGACCACCTCCAAGTCGTGCTCGCACATAGCCATGCCGCGCATACTGCTCTACGACCACACCGGCGCACTGCTCGTCGACGCAAACAGTCCCGACGAGCGGACTTACCGGCAGCCAGCGACGCGCAAACGCTCCAGCCGCGCAGCCACCACCAATCTGGCGCAGCCCATACGCCAAGTGCTGGATCGTCAACTCAGCGGGCTGCACATACAGGAGGCCACGCCGTCGGCTACGTCTTCCAATGGCAACTTGGCCGTCACCACACCCACCGCCGACACCTCCAGCTCGGCCATTGACTTCTACTCGAACGCGCTGCCCGACTACAAGCTGCATCGTCGCGCCCATTCGCTGAAAGGTGTGCGCTTCCAGGTCGACGACGCCGCCATCGCGCACACCAACGGCTCGTTCCATGTTGTTGACTTGCCGACGCCGCCATCCACCATTACGACGACCACCACGGCAACGCCCACCAACTCGTCGTCGTCGGGTCCGCGCGAGAAGCGTCGCTATAGGCGGACGCAGAGCTCGGGTCGCCCGCCAGCCAACTCCGGTTCCATACTCGAGCGCTTCAGCTTCAACAAGGGCCGCTTCTCGTCGCCCGAGTACGCCGAGGAACAGGAGGTCTACCATGCGCCGCGCTACTTCCTGCGCACCAGCAAAGCGGGCACTTTGGTGGTGCAGGAGGAGAGCTTCAGCCGCCATCGCCGACGCCGTCGTCCGAAACACTCCTCCAGCGAGAATGTCCAGAATGACAGCGGCTCCAAGGGTTCGCTGAAGATGTCCGATGCAGCGCAGCAACGCTTGAAGGTGCCCAACGGCGCCGAGCGCCAGTGCAGCAGCCTGCACAATGTGGCCGAGCTGCAGGAGCCAACGCGGAAAAAAGTGTTTCCGGTGCGCCGCTATCGCAGCGACGGCAACGTGCTGCTGCACACTCAACTGTCCTCTTCCGAGGAAGAGCCGGAGGAGGCGCAGCGAACGCGCGCAACTGGGGGTACAGGGGCGGACTTGGTGAAGCAGCAGCAGCGCAAATACACAAGCTTCCGAAGACAAAGTAAAAAAGGTGCGGTGAGGCGTTTTACATTTGCAACTTTTGCAATAATTTGCTAAACATTGTTTTTCGACAGATTTAGTAACCATTGATCCAGACAATAGAGTAACTCGTGCTTTTGGCTCGCCGACTGCAAGGTGATAGCACAGCGTTGAGTCCAGCTACCTCAACATGACGCGTACTGAAATTCGCCAGTGGAATTGTCAATGTTTTGTGATTTTTAATTGATATGCTACAATGTGAAGAGTTAGCTTTGAATGTTTATTGTGATGCTTAAGATTAAACAAAAACTAATGATTACTACATAACTATATAAAATAAAAGAAAATTTTTTGTCAAAATTATTCTGCTCACATTTGTTCGCCAAGGTTTCCAAGAAGCCATTTGAACGGTGAATACAAAATGTTTAACTCAACATTTTAAATCACATTAGTTAATTAATTAAATTAAAAAGTATATAAATAAATACATCCTTTTTTTGAAAATGTCTTACTTAATTTTTTTCAAAAATTCTTAAGTTATCATTTGTCGTTTCAACGTAGGTGAAAGTATTCTTATTGAATAATATTGGCGTCTTTGTAAGAAGTGCAGTGCTCGAACAGACCGTAAGTCATCAACCGGAGGAAGTAATAGTTGGAAAGAGTAATGTCTGGTGAATAGAGAGGATGGAGTAAGACATCCCATTGAAGTGTATCCAAAATTTTATTGACGACTTTTGCATCATGTGGCCGATCGTTGTAGTGTAAAAAGATCAGCACTTACTGCAAATTGGTCACAAAGGTTGACATGGCTAGACCACAATGAAAGTTGTGTTTGTTTACACTTCAGCAAAATGTCACAAACTGATTTTTAGAGGGAAATTATGACGTTTTGACTTAAATACAGCTACAAGATGATCTAATGCTATGTACGGTTAGTTACGCCATATTTTGTATGTTCCTCAAAACTTATTTTTATCCCACAGGTTCAAACATCCACTGAGAAAGACTGTTTCGAAAGTTATTCTCTAAGTTTTCATCTGAGAAAACTTGATTTAATAAACCTATGGATTTCAACCTTGAAAATACTAGAATTTCAAAAATAACTCGCTTGTTTAATTTTCTGAAAATCAATATCTGATTTTCAAAAACATGGATTAACAATGGAATCATGGAAAAGCATATAGAATTCTGATTTAATGGACTTATTGTCTTTGAATTTAGTAAAATTAACAAAGCAAACTGTTTGAGAGAGAATTGTTTGGGACAAGGAATGACCTTGGATGTATTCTACCAGTGGTTTAGTGACAGTAACCTTAACCCTTTCAGGACTACTGGGATAATACGTCCCAGCAAGTTCTTAATGCCACTCGAAACAATTATTCAAATCTTACGACCCACTCAAAATATTTTTTCGATTTCGGTTTTCCCGCATAAAAGATTTCAGAATTTGTGAGCATCCAATATAGTTTTCTAACCCCAACATTCACAGCATGAGAATATTTCTACTGAGAGTATTCTGGATTTCAAAATTAAACTCCGTCCCGAAAGGGTTAAAAGCCAATATCCATAAACGTATCCATAAAAATGAGATTAGGTTCTTTAGAAATGAAAAGATAATACTTTAATAGAAAGGATGTGATAGGTAAGTAGTCGCGACTGCGAGTTTTCTGAACTGGCTCAAAAAGCTCTAAATTACCGAGCCATCTTAATCTCGTTTCTTCGAGTATGACTTTCCCATATGGGCGAAAATCCTAAGCATTAGAGCCAACCCGCATCGTCCAAATAGGACTTGATGCATCTCAGTCTTGTCTCCGACAAATCGGCTCGAAAGTTTCATAGACTGTTTCCGAGAGAATTTCGTTCTATCAACGCTAAAACAGACCAGCTGCATTAAATGTCTTCAAGTGACTTACTCTCGCCTTCCTTTCTGCAGATTCTGCAAAAAAAAACTGTGGGCGATCCCCAATCTCGCTTCATGTAGACAATTTTGCCAATGATACTGTTACGAATATGAGTTTTCCAAGGTTCGTTTGGATTGTGTTTGAAAATAAAACAACTTCATTCATTCAGCGCAAACGCAGTCAAAAATCAACAATCACTTTATTTACAAATTTAGACTTGTTACTACTTTACTACTACTATTGCATGTTTCCCCTTTGCTTGCTCAACACAGACTCAGACACTTTGCGCTGCACACTGCTGCTTTTATACCAGTTTTCTTATCGCGCCGAAGTTTCTTACAACTTTCAATTGGAAAACGCTCGACCATTCTCGCACAGCCCATTCCTTCGCGAACCATCCTTGCCATATCGGACTATACCAAGCGAATTATACCAAATTTGCCGTACTTCAAAGTGCATGCCTAAAAGTATGCTATTCATGCATAGCACATCACAGTGCCTCATCGCTACAATACGTCATGACTGTCGTCAAGAATGAGATTATTTCAATGAAATTACTAGTGTCCGACCGAAACCACTTTTTTGGGCCGAAACCGAGTTTCGGTTTTTTTTTAATATTCGGCCGAAACCGAAACTTTCTAGTTGAAATAAAAATCAACACATCAAGTATCAAAATCACAATTTTTTAACAAACGAATTTTACTTTAAGTAAAAAAGAGCAAAGAAACATAACATAACATAAATAAATACTTATTAATAAAAATAATTAATTCATTTTTTAAAAACATAAACATTAAAAAATCACCCTTTCGTACCTTACTCGCTAATATTAAAAAATAAAATAATTTATTATTATATTCTAAAAAGAAGTTTATTTACATGGGTGCATCATCCTTTTACTATATATCTGCTCGGTGTAGCTGTTCACTCGCTACGCAATAAAATGTAAAAAATATTCCAGAAAGTTTCGGCCAAAAAATGGCCGAACAGCCGAAACCAAAACCACTTATTTGGGCCGAAACCGAATATTCGGTCGGACACTAGAAATTACAAAACTGTTTTCTATTTCTATACTTTTGAAATGAAATGGAAATATTTTAATAGAAAAAAAAGGATTATTTCAATGGAATTACGCAATTCATGTTATTGAATACCTATGCATAAACAATAGAAAAACTTATTAAAAAAAGTTATCCTAATAGAAAAAGTTAAATTTTAGATTTTTATTAATTTTTGATCATAAAACTTTGGCTAAACTGCTCGATTTGGAATTACTACCCAATATTTTCTACACACCAGTACTTCACCAAAGCCTATAAAACCACTGCATTATATTTTTCTTGGTTCTATTTTTCAAAAGCTTCGCCCAACAGTATGCAATACTCCAAAATATGAAAGTACACAATTAGTCAAAATTTAACAACGCAGCAAAATTCTGGCATTTTGCAAACTCAATTTAAATGCGAATAAAACGTAGAAGACAAAAACTCCCGAATAATTACACGCATTGCGCGATAATCTAAGAGAATTGCAGAGCGCGCTGTCACAGCGTAATTATGCGGCACTGATAAGACACTGACACCGCTGACATCGAGCACGAAGCGTGCAGCGGCGTTTAGTTGCGATCAAAACACAAAACAAATCGCAAGCGAATCAACTGTTGTGATTTTTCAAATATTTGCCGACACAAATATGAGGTTGATTTTGTTGGTGGTCGCGCTTATCGTCTGTCTGAGCAGCGCGCTGTGGCCAGTGCCGACGGCCGGTGCCATGAAGGTGATTTTCTTCACGAACAAAACGAAAACCGAGGAGAGCAGCATTTTCAGCGTGCATCGCAAAAACTGCAGATACGTGATGGATCATCGTGGGCGCTGTCGCAAAGTGAGTAGACGACAGACAGACGCGTCCAACGTTCGCCATTAAACCGATAATTTGTTAATTGCAGTTTGCCTGAGGCGTCTGTCGCACGTGTCGATCCGGGAGTGCCAACCGGAAGAGTGCAAAAATACTCACAAAATTTCGTTAAGTGTATTTTTTAAGCAGAAAACATCTGATTTTCAATTCAAAACAAATAAAGGAAATGAACAAACACAAGCAATTGTCGTCTCCAAGAAAACGTCACACTCGCTCCCAGTTAGCCCCCGCCCACCCTCCCACCTAACTTAACGATCGGCATAAGTCATTTCTCGCAGTGCCAGTGCGCAAGTATGTGAAATTCGCGTCAAATTTTCCAGTCATTTCGTGTGTTTGTTTGCCGTGTAAACAACGTGTGGCGTCGTGTATCCTCTGCGCCAGCACCAAACACACAACTTTATCACAACTAAGTAGTTACCCGACCTATTAATGTCGGGCAGATCGGGCTGTGTTTGGCGTTGCTTCGATATCAGCGCACGTCCGTACAAAGTTCGTTAGCGGAATTTCGTCACAACTGTGATAAATTGTGAAATTTGGCGCTTTTATGTTGGCAAAATAAACAATCGATTCTATTTACTTAAGTTTCAAGAATCAGCTGCCGACATGCGCGCCCGGGATATGGGCTTTTCCATACGCACTCTGACGTTAGTCATCGAACGTAATCACCATTTTGGACAACTGTTTCGACAATCTACGCGGAATGTTGTCGATCCCTTATAAGCGACACGTTTTTACATTATCAGAGTGAAAACTTTTCTGAGATATTCAATATCTGTCTAAAAGGGCGTGACTAGTATTTGCCAGACGAGTGCCATATTTGGACATACAGTTTGTCAAGTAAATGTTTGCAAATTTAAAGAAGGTAGAAAATTATTTTGAAAAGGCTTATAATATAACAGAAATTGCAATATTTTGAAATGATTTGAAAAATATAGATTAATTGAATATTTCACTCTCATATAATGTCAAGGTAATGTCTATATGATTCGCGTATTGAAGGGCGAATTGATTTGAAAGTATCTCCTGGACGACCCAGAAAACTGTTTGACAGAGAAGAAAGAAAAATCATCCGAAAAGTTCATGAAAACCTCCGTATCTCAATAAGGGAAATGGCTTTGGATATAAACATAGAATGCGGAACTGATGTATCTCATGAAACTGTTCGGAACTGTACGGCGCCAAATTTTCAATGCAATCTTGGTTTTGAAAGAAGACGAATTTTTTGACAGTTTGAAGTTTCGCGTATCAAAAAGACATTACAATTAATCTATATCTTAAAAAAATTTCAAAATATTGCAAGTTCTGTTCCTGCTTTTGAAAATAATGTTTCGACCTTTTTTAAGTTTGCAAACATTTACTTGACAAACTGTATTTATTAATTGATGCCGTCGATTTCCTTACTGAGTTACGAACTTGTTGTATGTTTTATAATACTTGGAATTGTTTAGTTACTGAAGATGCGAGAAAAGTACAAAGTGGATAGTAAGCCCGAATGGGTGCTTCTATAATGCGGCTTCTTTAAGTAAATAAAAATACAGTGAAAATTATTTGATCAATTCGTAGTGTTGCAGTTTGGCTCACGAATTTATCGGAGCAAAAATATTTTATCCGGAGCTAGCTGTGTTATTACACCGTGCGACAGCATTTTTCACACCGGGAAAAGTCCATATGTGCGTGAAACTAGAGACCAAACATAGTAATACTATGTTTGTTTATGTAATACTATGCGTACTCAGTTTTTCATTTCTACTTTCTTTGTTCTTTTAAAAGGACTTCAACATTTTGAAGGGGATAAAAAATAAAAAAAATATAAAAAATACTTAACCTCGTTAGAATATGGCGATATGTATAGGGTGCTTTTTTTAGAGGTATAGAACTTCGAATTGAAATAAAACACAAGAAAATCGTTTTAATGTCCATCAATTCGGCTTTATTGGATGGATAATTTTATGCCATTAATGTTTAAATATGATTTCGGGCATGTGGCCACCGCGGCTGGCTCGAATAAAGCCAATTCTACAGGTCCAATTTTCAACCACTTTTTCGAGCATTTGGGGCCGTATGTCGGCAATAACGCCACGAATGTTGGCTTCCAAGTCCCCTAACGTTTCTGGTTTGTTGGCGTAGACGAGCGACTTCACATATCCCCAAAGAAAATAATCCAATGGTGTCAAATCACACGATCTTGGTGGCCAATTGACAGGTCCATTCCGCGAAATTATGCGCTCATCGAATGTTTCCTTCAATAAATCGATTGTGACGTGCGATGTGTGGCATGTAGCGCCGTCTTGTTGGAACCACAACTCATCCACATTCATGCCATCCAATTCGGGAACAAAATAGTCGGTTATCATGGCTCTATACCGGTCTCCATTAACGGTAACTGACTCTCCAGCATTATTTCGGAAGAAGTATGGTCCAATGACTCTACCAGCCCATAGAGCACACCAAACAGTCAGTTTTTGTTGATGTAATGGCGTCTCAAGGGTCTCATGTGGATTCTCTTCACTCCAAATGCGGCAATTTTGCTTTTTGACGTAGCCATTCAACCAAAAATGAGCCTCATCACTGAACAAAATTTTGCGATGAAAATCAGCATCGAGATCAATCTCATTTTCGGCCCATACACCAAAATCACGACGCATTGCATGGTCTCGCGGCTTTAATTCTTGCACAAGTTGGATCTTGTAAGGTCGCAAGCCAAGATCTTTGCGCAAAATCTTCCATAAAGTTGATGGACAAAGCTCCAATTGCTGTGCACGGTGGCGAATCGATTCATTCGGGTCCTCTTCAACATTTTGCTCTACAGCGGCAATTGTTTCTTCGGTGCGCACTGTTCGACGTGCAGACAGTTCGAAGACAGACAGGGTAAAGACAGAATTCAACGAGTGTTTTACCAGCCCGAGCTGGGAATCGAACCTACGACCTCTGGTATGAGAAGCCAGCGAGCTATTCGCTGGACTATCGAGGCCTATTGGTGCTTATTGGCTATTAGTGCTCATTTTTGTACCAATGAAACAGACAGACTTCCTCTTCAGACGCAATAACTCCACTTCCAGTGATTCAAATGTCATGAAGTTATGACTAAAAAAGAGGAAAAGAGCTGCCTAAGTGGATCCTATAGAAAATACTCTATGTATAATAATTCAAGAAGTTCTTTACACATCTTATTCCTACTTAAAAGTTTTCATTGAATAATAACGATCAGTAAATTTCATGCACGTAGAAAAGAATCAACGAGAAGATTTTACTAAGGACCTACAGTTTAACGCCGAATCCGAAAGGCGGTTTGGAAATTTTTCTTTCACACTTGGAAGGTTCTGTCATTGGCTGCCTAGAGCGCACCTAGTGCGATTCTTGTTATTCTCATCTGCTTCATGTGGATAAAGACAGCATTCAACGAGTGTTTTACCAGCCCGAGCTGGGAATCGAACCTAGGACATCTGGTATGAGAAGCCAGCGAGCTATTCGCTGGACTATCGAGGCCGGCACATTTATAGTAACTACTCAAATAAACTGAATAATAGCGGTACTTTTTATTTGTATGACACAAACCTCACCTCGACAACCGCACAGTCCCGTGAGTCCCTATCTCTGAACTAGTTATCAACGACATGCTTATGAGTACAATTCTGATTTTTCCCATGAAAATCGCGACCATATGTTTACTTAGATCACCGAATGTAAATAGCAATTAAAAAACGATTTTTGGAATTGCCGAATGGATAACGTGGCGCCTATAATTGGTGCTAATGCTATACGATAAAAATGCCCAAACCGGATGCCTAACCTTAGAGCGCATCAAATTAAGGCATTCAAATAAAATTTAAGGAATTCGAATTTTCAGAGTGATTCACTACTACGAGTGAAAGTCTTCAATCAACGGTTTTAATTTACTCAAAAGACTGCAACAGCTCATTCCACTGCTCATCCTCTGCCAATGCGCCGCAGTCACCCTGTAAGTGGGGCGAGTTATCGTACCGCAACTATCGCAAAATTATCAATTGCATGTCAATACACGAACACATGGCTGTCCGTGTGTGTGTGTGTGCGTAACCGTGTCTGTGTGGGTATCGCCCACGGAACAGCGTCTTAAGTAGCGATACGGGAATTCGTTTATAATCAGTTAAATACCGGCATTGCCGCGACACAGTTAAAGTTGTGCCGTTCTTAATTTAGGAATTTTTATCAGTTTTCGTTCGAGCGCAGCGCAGCGCCGCACTGACGCAAGAGTCAACCATATCCAGTATCCAGTAAGTGCATTCACCACACATCGAACATGAACTCGAAGCTGCACCAAGCGCTCATCTACACGCTGCTGATGCTGACAGTGATGGTGCTCTGCGCGCCCACCGAGTCGGAGAGCCGCCGCGTCATTTTCTACGCGCCGCGTCGCATGAAAATCTACACCGGTCAGATTTTGTCGTCACGTGCCAAAGAAAAGCCCTGTGAAAAGTGTCAAATGCGGGATCACCGCGGCCACTGCCGCCGCGTCTTATCATTCAATGCCGGTGAGTGTGCCAGCTTGTTGCGGCAAATTGTTGTTTACATTTGCATTTAATGCCGTGAGTGATTTTCTGGAATTACCACAATTAACGAGCATGAATTCGCTTATACATTTAAAGGCCACCACTTTGGTGTTTATCACCCAACGTCAGCTGGCATGGTCACTTCATATCTAATCGGTGTTGTTGTTGTTGTTTGTTCCTTTCTTTTGCCTTACAGATGGTGTCAAGTGCTAGAAATGCTGCAGTAGTGTTTGTTTGGCTGGAAAGAATCTCCTGTTGTGCTCGTCTGCTTTTACGTTTAAGTTGAAAACTATTTATTTTAAAGCTAAGAAACGCCTAATTTATTCTAGCTGCTCTAAGTGCCCTAAACAGTATTAAGATTTTACTATTAAAAACATAAAATGTTTGTAATGAAGTAAAATTCTCCTTGGTGTTTTATTTGGAAATTGTGAATAGAAATTTGCATAATTTTTCATACCAGTGATTCAATATAAGAAATAAATTATTTATTATTATGTAAAAAATTTGTTTTAATTCAAAATGTTGAATAGAAAAAGTATACTGTTTCATACCAGTGACCCATAGAAGAAAAATAAGTGTCCATCAAAGACTCTTTTGAAGCTTTGAGCTTCAGTGTTTGATGTAGATAGTAGAATGAACTTTGTTGCTTTTTATGTAGAACAATGAAGTCATAAAAGAAAATCCACATTTCCATTTTATTTGAAAATATTGATTAACAAAATGCATAAGTTTTCATAAAAGTGATCCAAAAAAGAAAAATCAGTGTTTATCAAAGCAACAGAAAGGATCTTTTGTTTTGAGTCCCAGTTTTTGAGGAAATAAAACAAACTATTTATTTTTATGTGAAAAATTAATAGTTAGAAAATCTTGAAAGTTTGTATTAATTCATTAAAAAATTTATTTTTTGTTTTTTATAAAATTACTTAATATAGGTAAATGAACTTATTTTGAAACTTTTCTAAATAAAATTATTGCCTTAAAAGTTTTTACGGCAAAATCATTGTGTCTTAAGTAACTGAACTTTTTAAAAATTATAAACTTTTATTTATTGCGATTTATCAGTTTCATCATATATCAGTTTTATTAAAATGAGTCTTTTTGAACATTAAGCGATTTGCACAGTCTTAAAGCATGTCGAATGAGTGTTTTAGATCGACGCCCGTGATGTCCTTCAGCATGTCGGTACAAGCCTTTTGGATGGCTTCTACGTTCTCAAAATGTTTTTCATTCCTCGCCAAATGAATTATTTCAAAAAATTAAAGTTACGCAGTGCCTAATCAGATAAATATAATTTATGGTTAAAATGCAGTTTTTAGTTATTAAAAAAGTTCGTCACAAGTGTGACGCCATGAAATGGCGTCAGCCAACTTGTGCAGAACCAACCGTTCTTAGGCTTTTCGGTGGTCAAATGTTGACTTAAAATCTTCTACTTTGATGTTATTGAGATTCTTAAATGGAATTTCAAGAATTTCAGTGAAGATTTTGGCTGATATTTTATGAACTTACGCACAATTTTGATGGAATCTGATGTGATTGGTTTATGTCCTTACGACCATTTTCAACTCATTTATACCACTCATGATCTCTGTCACGGGATAAACAATTAACGCCATAAACTTGGTTCATCATTAAAATATTTCGGTTACCAAGTTTAAAGCAAAATTATGTATTGGCTCTGTGCTCATTTGATGCTCATTTTTGTACCAATGAAACAGACAGACTTCCTCTTCAGACGCAATAACTCCACTTCCAGTGATTCAAATGTCATGAAGTTATGACTAAAAAAGAGGAAAAGAGCTGCCTAAGTGGATCTAGTAGAAAATACTTTATGTATAATAATTCAAGAAGTTCTTTACACATCTTATTTCTACTTAAAGGTTTTCATTGAATAATAACGATCAGTAAATTTCATTAACATAGAAAGGAATCAACGAGAAAGTTTTATTGCATAAGTCAGTGTGCATAAAGTTTTGAACTACTTATTACTATTCTAGAATCATGGTATTAATTCACGATATCATTAAAACGAAGAGCGTCTATGATGAATTGTGAATCGAACTTTATAAATCTTAAGAAAAGGAATTTCCTAGGGATAAGATTTACTCGTATGTATTGAATAATAAAATGGCCAAAAGATCAGGAAGCTTAAAAATTCAAAAAAGCGTTAAACACACATATCAAGCGCTACTTGTAATTTCAAAAAAAATCACAACTTACAATCATCCAAAAACGATTTTCTGTAAATTGATTTATGGGAAAATCAATTTACAGCTTATACAAAGCTAACTAAGTCATAAATGTTATCCTTATCACTATTTTTTAACTGGAAAAATACTGTTTATCTGTTTAATGTTAATGGCTTTGCTTCTGGTCAACAGTTTTTTACTCTCCTAAATTATGAGATGTTTGAGTGACATTATATGCTTTAGCGAAATACCCATTTTTTTACAATACGTTGATTTTGTTACGAGTTTTGCACTGAACTGAATTTAAGAATGACCTAGGCCAAAGTTCAGATGATAATTTAGAAAAGTACTTCAAACGATCTGTTGATTTTCAGATTTCTATTCAGACGTATTTCTGCAAATGAGAAGTAGCTAAACAACTTTTTTTTTACTTACACAAAGACAAGTTTAGACTGAACAGGGCCTCAGTGCATACCATTAAATCCGTCCTTCTTTATTATGCAACAATCTGTATAAATGTAAACGATTCCATTTTTAGATATACATAAAATAATTGCACATATTAACTAATCTTTGCTTGATAAAGTATTATTCTTTTTAATTAATATAACATTGATACCATAAACATGGAAGCAATCATTTGCTAATTGCATAAGTCAAGTGCTCAAATTGTGATATAATTCCAACGGAATGTGTGTTTGTTTACACTTTTTATTTATATTATTAATACAACTGATGAGATAAAACTAATTTTAAAAAATTTACTTTCATCAAAATAGCTCACACTATACCAAATTTATGTCAATCTATAATAAATGGAAACAATTTCCAATTCATCGCCAAACAACTCTAAATAACTTGTATGCCATAAAGTTGTTTGCGCTTTAGAGGTCGCAATTGCATCACCTGTGAGGCCAAGTTATCTTAATATATTTTCTTATAATTCACCAATGTCAAAGACTTCAGCCCGCTCACAGTGGTGGGAGATATAAGTTGTATTAAAGTGCAATCTTTTATGGTAGTCCATAGTAGACCGCAATGTGTGGTCATATGTGCACTTACTCGTGCACATATGACCTGAATTGTAGAAATTTTGTTCATATGTTTTATTTTTCATAAATTGGTGAAGAAATTTTAAGAAATATTCCAATCAACCTAAAGAAAAATACATACTTCTGCGTTGCATTGTGCATATGTACATATGTACTACTACTAGTACCAATACTACAGGTGCATGTCAGGTGAATGTCACACTCAAAAGTCACTTTTGTGTTACTAAACTTTCGACAGTTCAAATAATCAAAATACAAAAATAATACTAAACGAATTTGAGTAAATCTTGGTACATAAATATTTGGGTTTGTAATTTTACCAGAGTTTACGACACACTAGCGATGCCAGATGAAGATAAACGGATCTCCATCTGACATCGCTAAGGACCCAATAAAGGTCTATGTGTGGTCATTCATGGTTAGCGAGTTATACCCACCTACCTTCGGACACCACAATATCGATAGTAGATAACCTGGCAGGTCTGGTGAGCAATGCAGGGACCCTGTTGGATCTTTAACCCTAATTCCCAGAAGTGAGCCTCACAGTCTCAATAAAGATTTCAAATGGTGATAAATCCAAAAGATTTTCGATTCCATTATTTTATGTAATCATCTAATGGAATGTTAGAATTATATTGCATTTATATATTAAACATTTTAGACAGTTTTTGTACTTTTTCAACAAATGTTTTTAGTAATTTAGCTCATATAAGCCTGGCTCATAAAATTCTGGGAATTAGGATGAACGTCACCAGTTAGAGCTTCTGAATGTTTCCAGTCGACGAAAAAGTTATCGATTAGAATGTGTATGTTCATAGCGAAGTTCAGCAGCAACCTTATGATATGCTTCAGGGGACTCCATCTAACCTAGCGATAGGGGCCCCAAGTCAAAATTAGCTATTTTTGAAACTTACTTGTTACTTACTTCCATTAAAACCATCACACCTTCTAGTTGGTCTCATCTACAGAAACAAGAGACCCTCAACATGATTCTTTCAATGGAGACGTGGTCATCCTATTCGACGTAGACCTGCATAATTTTCTCCCTGAAATCATACTAGCAAAAACATAAATATATTTTACTTAGCAAAAGCATTTATTGTTCCACCAATGAGACTCAATCAAACTTGAAATTTTTTAAGAATCTTTTTAAAAAAATACAAGTTTTGAATATCGGTTTGTAATAAAATAAATGAATGCGCATTCCATAGTTTATTCTTGCTTATGGATGGAAACTTATTGTTTTCAACTCTAAACCAATAACATTTTAAGGTTACTTTACTTACCTTTTAAGGTTAAGGTTTTCACAGTTACTACAGATTGATCGAAAACATATATTTTTTTCAAAAGGATTCGTTAAAAAGCTTCAATGATATCGAAGGATACATATTTAAATGGACCTTACTGACAAATTTTGGTCCCGAAAGTTCAAAATAGAAAATTTAGCCAAAAAGCGAAAAGTTTTCTCTTTTTTTTGATGCCCATATGTTCATCACTGCATAATTTCAAATATTAAAAAAAAATCTTTAAAATGTGTTAATCTTAAATCTTTAAAGACCCTTTGATGACAATGGATCAGAAAAAGAAAAACTGCGTTTGTTAGGTTACTATAAATGATTTCTAGTTCCATGCCTTCGTCATCTTTTGAATGAGTCAAAAGTACTGTCGCACTGTGTAGTATACAAATCTCGCAAGCAGTATTAAGTTTTAAATACAGATTTTTCCGTAATGTTATCAAAAAGGTAAATATTTTGAACACAAATTTATTGTTTATAAAAGTAATTGAAAAAAAGTTTGTTACTTGAACGCGTAATGATGATACAAATTCAAAAACTATCCAAGAAAATGTGATAGCAAAAGCATCGATTAATGCATTCGAATATTACAAAAAAATTTTTTTAAGTGTTACTAAAATTGTCATGCAATCGTTCGCTTAACTCAAAATCTACCACTAAAAATACTATATGAAAAAATTTCACAGCAGTATTGTGAGCAATGCAGAGGATGTGATTCTCTTACCTGGCAAACTTATTGCGTCAGCAAAAAGTTGTTGGATACAAAGTTCTCAGTTTTCGATTATCTAGCCAGGTGCTTATAATTGCAAAGATAGTAGCATAAATTCCGAAGCATTTTCGTCATTCACAGCGTCATAAGAGTCGCGTTATTATTTGTTGAATGGGTAAAACAAAAAATTAATTAAAAAAAAAAAAATAACAGATAAATGCTATTCAGAGAAAACAATGGTTTGTAAGGCTTCCACATTGACTAAGCCAAGTAGCGGATGGTTTGCACTTTTAAAGCAAAACATTTTCTAATAATAGTTACAACACAGCAATTACAATTAACCCAAAAAACAACCTTTTTCTAAGAATGTATGGGCAACACTTAATTAATAAGCACCGGCCCCCACAGAACCGCAACGGCCCAGCAATCTTCCGTCAAACTGCTTCAGACACTTTCGAGGGCATAATTTCAGGCGCCTTTTTTTTTGCAATATTGTCACTAGGGGAACTTTTTGTTGTGAGGAGCTAGAACATGTCTTTCGAAACTTACGTCATCGATAAAGAAACCCAACACGGGACAGAAGTTAGGAACGACGAAATGTGGTTAGCAACTAACGTCACCGATAACAAAAATCAACAAACCAACACGGGACAGCAGCGATTTAATTATGTTTAATTTTTAATTGAAGAAATTGATTTCACAGAAATTCTTAAGAAATTCCGTCACTCACGCATGAGTTTCTATTTTTTACACGAGACTGTTGCACTCGTACCTTGACTGGAGTACCAAGCCGGCGAATATGAATGCCCGAAGTGTGAACGAAAACGATGGACGTTTTATCTTTGGAATGTTTCGAGATTACGTTTTACATAGAATTTGAATCGTTATGGGACTGGTTGTGCTCAAACGGGTTTCAGACAGTGGTGTGCTACAGTTGAACACATTTATAAATCTTTCTTCAGTGCAAATCAAAATTTTTGGTATTTTCAGATTTTTCTTGAGTGTTTTTTCTCAGTGTAAATTTGCATGATTTTAATTAGAAAAAATTATGCTAAAGCTAGATTTAAGTTGTACTAAAAGTAAATTAATTCAATTTTGGCTCTCTGAAATGCCGAGATTATTCATTCACAGCTCTGTCTACCCATGTACAAAGAATTCTCACCAAGTCTTTTTTTTTTTGAACCGCCACTGTTCGCCTATCTTATCGGTTTCATGGAGACCGCCGATAATTGTGTCTACCCCCATTCGCTGGCAGCGTATTAAATGGCAAAAATATTTGGAATTTTCAATCAGTCAATACAGTGACACGCGAACGGCGGACGTTTCAGTTGTTGAGTGCCACATTTTTGCGGTCCATTCGAGTATCTTCAAGTGCAATTCACAATCGGTCGAATCTGATCGAACCCGACACGCAGCAGTAATTAATACCGGAAAGAAATCGATATGAATACGCAAACATTGGTGCAAATGTTGTTGCTGACTGTTGTGCTGTTGGGAAATCTTTGTACGCCGGCAAGCGCACATAAAGTATTATTCTACAATTCGCAGCCAACGGTGCGTAAGAGTCAGCTGCTGTCCTCGCAGAAGTTAGCACAACCATGCCCACAAGGCAAAATGCGCGATCATCGGAATCGTTGTAGGCGTGCAATAATCTTTAGCAGAAGTGAGTATTGAAATAACGCGGCCTATTTCGATCGATGGGATTAAAGTGTGTCTGTGACAAGCAATGACAATGAGCTAAAGAAAAAAATTACTATAAAAACGCATGATGTCATTTTTGGTAAAACTGCTAAAAAGTCCCAACAAAAGCTGTATGAAGTTTGATAGTGAATAACAGTTACGACTATGACTTGATCCAACAAAAGAGTACAAGTGAACTTTTTAAATATCTACTAGAATGAAATTTTGGTGTTGCTGGTATATTTCAGACACTAGTAAATTTGATTAATAACTGCGCAGTTTTAATACAAAACTAGATCACTCCGTCAAGAAACCTTTTTGGATTGGTGCATCGCGAAGGCATAGAACCAGATACATACAAATATGTTTGCTCTTCTAACAATGAAAGATGTATTTTTAAAACAATGCAAAGTAGAAGTAATCGTAGTATATAATTTGATAGCAAGCAGTTGGTATATATTTTACACACTGATTTATTTGTATTTTTTTTTTTTTCATTTTTTAACTTTAAGTCCTGAATGAAGAAAACCTGATTCGCCTACCTCGATTGTGAAAATCTCGCACTTACATATCTCTAAGAGGTCTCAAATAGATTTGAACGCATTTTCAGCAGAGTTTTGATTATTATTATTTCCAAGGATATTCAAGGATAAACTTTAAAATGGACATTTTCAATCCTTTTTCGTCCTTTTGCATCAAAACATTAAATTTTATAAGATTCTAAGCATTTTTCTCTTTCATTTGATACCAATAATGTTATTCTACAATGCGCTCAATTTTTAAAATAATATTTTGAAATAAACATGTCCTTGAAATTTTAAAGTCTTTTTAAAAAAATTCCTGATTTCAGAGAAAAAACTAAAAACTCAGCTTTACTACATTTGGCCCCTAGTTTCGCGAGTATACAGATTTTTTCGTGTGTAAAATTTGTTGTCTCTCGGTGTTATTTATATGAAATCTAAAAATCGATTAGCCATAAATAACAACTTGCGACAACAAATTTTACACACGAACAAATCGATATACTTGCGAAACTAGGGTCCAAATGTAGTAAAACTGCGTTTTAATTTTTCTCTCTGACGTCAGGATTTTTTTAAAGGACATGTTTATTTCAAAAAATTATTTTAAAAATTGAGCGCATTGAAGAATAAAATTATTGGTATCAAATGAAAGAGAAAAATCCTTAGAAACTTAAAAAATTTAATGTTTTGGTGCAAAAGGACGAAGAGGTATTGAAAATGTCCCTTTAAAGCTTTATCCTTGAATATCCTTGCAAACTTCCAATAGTTTTTTTTGAAAAAAATATATCTTAAGGACTAATGTGTAAACTACCACATCCTTGAATTTCGTCCTTCTAACTTTATTAGTTTAAAATATAAAAAATTTAGTACTTCTCTTTTTTGAAATAAACATGTCCTTGAAATTTCAAAGTCCTTTAAAACAAATCCTGACGTCGGAGAGAAAAACCAAAAACGCAGTTTTACTACATTCAACTCCTAGTTTCGCGAGTATATCGATATTTCCGTGTGTTTTGAAATTTTTTGATTTTTGCCGCACGGTGTAATACGAGTATGTACACAAACAAACATAGATTACCAAAACTAAACGCTTAAAAAGCTTTTATGAAACTGACATATTTTGGTTCTGAAAATTCAAAATGGAAAATTTTTTCAAAAGATGACAATTTTCCTCTTTCATTTGGTGCCCATATCTTCATTATGGCACAAGTGTAAATATTTAAATAAATTATCTAAAACGTGTATGTCCTTAAACTTGTAAAGTCCTATGCCAGATTGCTAGGAATGACTTCTAGTTTCACGCCTTTATCAACATTTGGATAGGTCTTAAGTACGTTCACACTGTGTGATAAAATTTAAAAAGCCTTGGATCTCCTAAGTCTATTAAGTCCCTTTTTCAATATTATCCACCGCAAAAAGTTATTGAATATATACACAAGTAATAATAATAATTGACTGGCACGACAGCCCGCTTACGCCAGACTAAGGGCTAGCTTCCCGCAACTACCCGTGTTGTGCGTGTGAATTTGTACGCGGGTTGAAGGGACCTACAGTTTTATGCCGGTTCCGAACGGCAGGTTGGGAGCTTTTTCATAAGCAATTTTTACTCTCAGAGGTTTGCCATTTCCAGCTGAGTGGACAGCCACCGAAAGAGAAATCGAGTTTTCCCGTTATTTTTTTAGGTGTTATTACAGGCAGTATTTGAACCTCAGGTTGCTGCCTTCGACTCGCGGTCCAACGCACTAACCAACTGAGCCACGGCGGCTGTAGGAGTTTCATATTTTATAAAAAAAAGTACTCAAAAAGTACTTAACCGCTCTTTCTTCGAAAGTCGAATATCTGTTTGTGTATGGCAAATATGGTTCAAATGGCATTGGGCTTAAAAGTTGTGTAGAGAAATTAAATTCTATGTGCGTTACTAATTTCTAAAAATAATTTACATTTAAAAATCGTTATTTACTGTCAGGAGTCATGATTTATTGTATGGTATCTATCATGAGTCAATAAATTATGAAATATTTTTTTAATAAAACTGTTCGGCCCCTTTTAGGTACATAGAGCTTAAGAACAATCTCTATCAACAGAAGAAGGCTGAGTGTTGGAAATATCCTTCTACGGCTTTCGTAAAAAAAATGTCTTCATTTAGGCGTTCATTTCTTTTTAATTTTCGCTTATGTCAATGCAACAAAATGTATCTAAAACATATAGTACTCTGAACAATATATTTGGCACTTACAGTATCTAACATAATTAAGTTGATTTGAATGAACATAGTTTCTTCAAAATTTTTTTTGTTTGTTTTAAATTCAACAAATAGCCAAAAATTCGTTCATTTACAGACTATCTTTTTTGTATCTTAATTGTATAATTGTAATATATTACCGTTACCATATTTATATTTGCGTTTCGTCATTAAGAGCGATGTGCTCGATTTTGTTACCAAAGCTAGTACAGACGAAGAAAGAGCGAAGGTGGTTATACCAAATACTAAAAGATATCAAAGTGGTTACTGAGCTCATTGTTCGTAATTAAGCAAGTTTATATTACTTAAATATATACACTTTTCAATAATAAATGTTACATAATTGTTATTATTTTTTCTTAAATTTCTGTAATAACAGTTTGTTTAATAATCCCTGCAGAAATGTATATTCAATATTAAACAATAAACTGTGTATTATTCATTTAAACATTATTGCATGAATATTTGCTCAATTCTCTTTACTGTGTACAAACATATACTTATAAGTATGTACACAGCGAACTATTTGTATAAGAGTTGCCCATAAATCAATTAGAATAAAATGCTGCTCATTGTCACCCAAGTCTAAGCTAAATGTCAACACTTCACACCTACTTTACACATCACAAATATTAGAAAATTTATCAATAATTCTTACGTTTGGTTTTTTGTTTGTTTTTCGTAGATTCGCGCAAGTAACAGCAATCAACATTTTTCGGACTAATCGGCCAAGAATGCAATAAAAATATTTCGAATTGGCCATTACTTACAGGCTTTATGAGCAGATAAGCGCGCTGACACGATTTCTGTCAAGTGTGGCTATATTTAAAAATTATTTAATTAGTCAATGGGTTTAATAATTCATTGGTAAATCATAGAAAAATGCAAAAATGTTTAATTCATTGGTAAATCATAGAAAAATCCATGACAGAACGCATTGAACAAATTAGTTAAGTAATGTTAAGCAATGTGTGTGCGTGTGTTTGTGTGCGCCTGTATTTATTTTGTAAGCGTGAGTGAGTTAATATTTAGTGCTATTTATGTTTAATATATTAGTATTTATTTTTGTACCTTATTTTGGTTATTATTTGCTACCACAGAGCTCATTGTCTTGTAGCTCTATACTTTTACTTAGAATAAGAAATTTGTAATGAATTATAAGTTAAACGATAAGCAATAAAAATGATTGTTACGTGCGAAAACACTGTTGTCAAATGACTTTTTGCTGTCAATGACTTTTTCATTATTGTGTAGTACCTATGAATCAACAAAAATTTCATGCGTGCTTATCTCTTAAGTGCAGTAAGCACGCCAGCCATGTGCACTAACATGGCTGGACAACCGGAAGGAAGCAAAATCCGTGCGCGCACTTGAAGTCATACAACATTAATGACTACTGAACAGTTTGCTTACGTATAAAGTTCAACTACTTGTGAAGATATATGATAGAGTTTATTGAACCCTAGAAGCGGTTCTTAGAATTTGAAGTAGCTGAAATATGACTGACTTGAAATGTAATGAGAATTATTAATGTGAGATCAAGAATTTGAATTAATGGACAGTTAAATGACAATTCGTTTGTTGGAGAAATTTGGATTGGAAAGTTGGATTTAAAAATTTATTGTTATTTATGTAGAAACAACATAATTTCTTTGTTCTCTAATGACGTCAACTTTTGTGCAAAAAAAAAACACGGGAAGCGCTGATCTTTCTGCACTGCAACGCTCGGCCACTTGCTGCAAAAATTGTCAAATAAATAATTAAATATCTGAGTGAAAATTCGTTTATATTGTTGATAGGTCTTTAGGATAAGAAACATAAGTAGAAACCCTAACTAGTTTTGAACTCAATTATTATAATTTTTAAAGTGTAAGACACAGTAATGTTGACTAGAGTGCCCAGAGGAAGGAAAGAAAGGAGGGTAAGAGAGTAGTGTATGCTGAAGTCATGCCTACTCAAGCTTCCAGAAATTCTGGATCTCAGCTTAACCCTTTCAGTCACAATGTCCAATATATTGGACTGCAGCCCATACAATTCATACAGGACGGGTTTATTTTCATGTCGGAAAGGGTTAATGCTTTGTCATTTGGTAGTCCAGAAATTTTCTTAAAATAAAAAACTGTAAAGTTGTTGAAAGAGAAGTCTTAGTTGGAGTCAATACGAATGTTAAATGAATCTACAAATACAAAACAAGTTACAGACCCACTCCTAGGCAGCCGTTATGGTTCAGCGCTGAGTGCATTGGAATCAAAACCTTCTATGCAGGAAGCAAAATGTCTATGAAAGTAAAATAATGGTCTAAAAACATAATTCCTTCGCTTTTGAATTATGTTTTTAGACCATTATGACCAACATGACAAAAAAAAATAACATGATTTAAAATAATTTAATACTTGACTGGCACGACAGTCCGCTTATGCGAGACTAAGGCCTAGCTTCCCTTAACCACCCGTGTTGTGCGTGTGAATTTGCACGCGGGTGGAAGGGACCTACAGTTTTATGCCGGTTCCGAACGGCAGGTTGGGAGCTTTTTCATAAGCAATTTTTACTCTCAGAGGTTTGCCATTTCCAGCTGAGAGGACAGCCACCGAAAGAGAAAACGAGTTTTCCCGTTATTTTTTTAAGGTGTTATTACAGGCAGTATTTGAACCTGAGGTTGCTGCCTTCGACTCGCGGTCCAACGCACTAACTAACTGATTTAAAAGGTTAATATTATTTAAACCAATATCAGAAAAGAACCAACAACTTCTGTTCAGTCTCTGCACATTCTGTAGTCGCAGTAGTTTCTGCATATTTTCGTTCAGACCCGAATAGAACAACCAGAGACTTAACTAATATGATATGAACTATTACAATGCAATATAAATTTTATTTGATTTATTTTTTATTGAATTATTCTATTTGCGACAATTATTATTTTGGGTTTTTTTTTCTTTACGTTGCTTCATAACTTTTTTTTATGACTTCTTTTATTTACGTTACCAATAACTATTATTTTGAGAAAATTTTGTTTACGTTGCTTCATAACTTTTTTTTAGGATTTTTTGTTATTTACGTTGCCGATAACTATTATTTGAAAGAAAACTTTTTTTACGTTGCTTCATAACTTTTAACTTTAACATTTTGAGTATGAATTGATTTTTAATTGTTTAGTTGTTGATGGAAATTAGGTTTCTGCAGTTAATTTGCGTTTGTCAATTTAAAACTAATAAAAATCAATTTATATCCAAAATATGGTAATTCAACATACAAAAATTGTTTTTTCAAAATAATAGTTATAATAGTTGTAATAGTTATCGGCAACGTAAATGAAGAAAAAAACCATAAATAAAAATTATGAATATTATGCAACTCAAAAATATTTATTTCATGAAAATAGTTATAGACGACGTAAAAAATTTCTTATTGGGACTAATTACACTGTGCGTGAAATTTGCCCTGACAAATTTAGAAATGGGGGGACCTACTGGGTGAGTTTTCTATAGGTATACTGAGTTGAGATCCACCAGCCGTTTGGTAAGATTGTCAGCCGTTTGTCAGATTAATCAGTCATTTAATTATACTTAAATGACACTCATACGCCACGTTGCGCTGCGCAAAAAATGCACATATCGCATTACATAGTTTGAATGTATTTTTTTTGGATTTATGTCTTCAGCAAATGTGTTGGTCGTTAAAATATCTACAAACTTGCCGAAGACAGTAAAGCGATATTCGGAACGATTTAGGACTTATTAGCATTTAAACGTTCGAAGACTTAAGGGGGAAAGCCACTGTGACGGGTAAAAAAAAAATTTTTTTTTTTTGTTTTAAATCAAAGCTTATATATTCAAAAATATGTGTACAAAATTTCAAGTCAAAATTTCAAAGACTCGATAGTTTAACACACGTATGCAAATTTTAAAAGATACATGATTTCATTACGAGAGAAATGGACTCAAAACTTTAAACGCGTTTTTCTCGAAACGACTTTTTTTGAACTGGCGGCATCAATAACTCGAACAATTATGAACCCATTTTTAATTTTTTTTTTTGTTTTGTTCGTCTTAGTAGTGGTTAAGGTTAAGCGTAGCCGATTTGGAAAATTTTGTTTTTTACTATTTTTTAAACTGTCTCAAAACCAAAAAAACAAGGTCGAAAACATGGAAATATTTTCAATCGGTCGCCATTTTGTGAAAAATCAAAATTAAAAAAAACGGCTACGTACAAAGATAGCTACATTCATACAGATTACAATAAAATTTTATTTTTTTTTCTGAGTACGGGTTTTTGAGAAATCGATGCCGCCATGGAGGGGGAATTTTTTTTCAAGCGCTACGGGATCATCTCTATTGTTTAAACTATTTAATATTTTTTAATAAAAATTTGTGGAAATATTATTCGATGTCTGCTTAATAAAATAAAAAAAACCCGATCCAAAATTTCCTATATTTACTCGGTAAAAAAAAATGTTTAAAATCACTAATTTTTTGACCCGTCACAGTGGCTTTCCCCCTTAAGCGACGAACTCGACTAAAATGAGCAAACTTCAAAGACGGATTTCTCTTAAAATAGAGCCAATCCAGACAAACGGCTGGTGGATCTCAACTCAGTATACCTATAGAAAAGTCGCTCAGTATGTCCCCCCATGTCTAAATTTTGGACTTGCACAGTGTTATTATAAAGCAATAATTATAGAAATTTTCCAAATTAGGGCAATTTTTTTATTCCCAAAAATATGGATAATAATTATTTAGGGTCTCTGAGAATTTAGGGTCTTGGCACGAGACTGGCGTCTGGATTTTGTGTCGCGCAGTTGAAAAGTTATGAAAGCAGTCTTCGCTAATGGCAACAACGAGCAACACCAAGAACTGAATATCTCTGAAAGTAGGAACAGTAATGCGATAACGATTTATGGGCATGTCTGCATAGTAGTTTGGAATGTGTTGCTTATCTCTTGTTTACTTAACGTAAAATTGAATAGCCTAATTGTTTACACTCGCCATTTGCCGGTGAAATTTTGTTCGCACCTTGCATGAAAATGAGTTCACCAAACGTTATCGGTTTTCTTCGAGCAACACTTTAGTGCTCATGCGCAGTCAGCATTCTCATTATACAAATATGAAATTGCCATTGTTCGCAGCGACACTTTTGTCAAGTGCAGCATATCGCTTTCGGTGTTGCAGGCAGAAACTGTCAAAGTGTGCAAAGGGCTTGTTTGCGGCCAAACACCGCTGCACAATCGGCCGCGCGCGCCACAAACATTGCCAATAGTTTTTTGCTGGCGCGCCACCACCGTCAGCCATGAATGCATATTCAGCCATTCATAAATAATGCAGATTCGTGTTAAATCGAAACTTTTGCCGCCACACGATAAAATGTCAGGCAGCAATACACTAGCGGCACCAAAAAGCCAAGAAAAACCAAGAAAGCCACAATAAGCAAGCTGCAAGTGCCGAGCGATCGCTGCTGGTTGCCGGTTGCTGCAGCGCGCAGACTGTGCAACATGTCCATATGGCAGTCGATGTTGCTACCAGCGTTGTTTTGTGGTGTTGTGCAACTTCATAGCCAAACGTCAAACTCAGACAGCGCCAAACTTTAAATGTTGCCATTGCTGCTGCTATTGTTGCGCTTACAGCATTTTGTAGTTGTCTTGTATGTGTGTGCTTGTGTGTGTGTGTGGGGGGGTTTGTGGAGTGCGCAAGTTTTTGCACATTTCGAATAATGCTTTCTATATGAATTTATACTTCTTTGCTTTTTGGCAGAAACTT
The DNA here is from genome assembly GCA_963668005.1 of Melieria crassipennis. Taxonomy (NCBI): domain Eukaryota; kingdom Metazoa; phylum Arthropoda; class Insecta; order Diptera; family Ulidiidae; genus Melieria; species Melieria crassipennis. Next base: position 34,844,527 of record OY764962.1, on the reverse strand, counting down.
TGTCTACTTCTATGACGCTGTTGTCCGGGTGTTGTTGTTGCAATAACTTCATTGACTGCATCCAAATGCTGCTTCACTGCAGCACAAACGAAGCGGCAGCAACGAGGCGAAAGTTGTAGGACAATGTGCAGCGCTGTTGCATTGTCAGCTGAGGCTGGCAGTTAGGTGCGAGAGGTCAAGTGTTTTTGCAACACTGACGTTTCATATTGTGTTGTGACAGCAGCTGCGACACTGGCGCAACAGCGGTGGGGTGGTTTTTGAGCTCAGCTCATGTTCATATTTTATGGAGGTTTGAAATGATTCCTGAATATTGAATTCTGTAGCGAAGCAAGAAGATTAGACATAGCGATTGACTTTTGTAAAAGTTGCAAATATGAGAAGAAATACGAAATACAGTTCTGGGTCTATTGTGCACCTGTCTTGTATCATTAAAGGAATCGAAAGAAGCAATTAAGGTTTTAGCATATAGCCAATTTTGGTGACATATTGGATGTTGATAGTTAGGGCTTTGTAGTTTGTTTCGATTGGTTTGAGTTTTAGAAGAAGAAGAAAGAATCAGAGACCTAAAATAATTATTACCCATGTTTTTGGGAAAGAAAAAATTGCCCTAATTTAAGAAATTTCTATAATTATTGCTTTATAATAATTATTCCCAATAAGACATTTTTTACGTCGCCTATAACTACTGTCATTTAAAAAATTTTTTTGAGTTGCATAATAACTCTTATATGTAACAAGTATATTTTTCGTTGTCGATAATTATTATTTTGCGATTTTTGTTTTTTACATTGCTTCATAACTTTTATTTATGACTATTTGAATTTACGTTACCGATAACTATTATTTTGGGAAATTTTTTTTACATTGCTACATAACATTTATTTATGATTTTATTTCATTCACGTTGCCGATAACTATTATTTTGAAAAAAAAATATTTGTTTACTTTGAATTACCACAGTTTTGATATGAATTGATTTTTAATTGTTTTAAATTGACAAACGCAAATTAACTGCAGAAACCTAATTTCCATCAACAACTAAACAATTCAAAATCAATTCATACTCAAAATGTGGTAAGGCAACGTAACATAAAAAACATTCTTTCATAAAAGTTATGAAACAACGTAAAAAAAATTTGCTTTCAAAAAATTTTTATCGGCAACGTAAATAACAAAAAATCATAAATAAAAGTTATGAAGCAACGTACAAAAAAAAATCACAAAATATTAACACTGTGCGTGAAATTTACCCTAAAAAATTTAGACATTATATGAGTGTTAATTATACTTAAATGACACTCATACGCAACGTTGCGCTGCGCAAAAATATGCACATATCGCATTACACAGTTTGAATGCATTTTTTTTGGATTGATGTCTTCAGCAAATGTGTTGGTCGTTAAAATATCTACAAACTTGCCGAAGACAGTAAAGCGATATTCGGAACGATTTAGGAACTATTAGCATTTAAACGTTCGAAGACTTAAGCGACGAACTCGACTAAAATGAGCAAACTTCAAAGACAGATTTCTCTTAAACTAGAGCCAATCCAGACAAACGGCTGGTGGATCTCAACTCAGTATACCTATAGAAAAGTCGCTCAGCATGTCCCCCCCATATCTGAATTTTCGACTTGCACAGTGTAATCATCCAGAACGAAAAAACAAATTTGTTTCTCATAACAGTTATTACGCAACGTAAAAATTAATTGTCGCAAATAATAATTATAATCAACAAATACAATTTATGTTGCATTGTAATAGTTACATTGCAACTATTTTCTTAAAAAACTTATAATACTTAAGTCGCTGTAAAGAATAGTTCTCGTAATACTACAATCCAACTGGCTTAATTGTTCCAGAGAGAGAGTACTTACTTTCAAGTACCTACCCAGTCAAAACCTCTCAACTAAACTACCTTAAATTATAAGCCACACCTCGATCTACAACTTTGGCTACGCCACTGTTCTCCAACAATTCTGCAAAGCGGTCTTTATGTGTTGGCCATTGTTGTACACATTGCCATATCATAGTTTGTGTCTCTGTGTGTGTGTGTGTGTGATGATAAAGCATAATGTTAGTGTTGTTGCCGACGATAACATGGCCCGCCAAAGAGTCAACTACTGTATGGCAGTATTTGCTGCTGGTGCTTTGTGCCGCTTATCGACGCTCGCATCGGCCATGAGGCGACGCTCGCATCGGCCATGAGGCGAGTGTCGGCTGCTTGAGGCCGCTGGCGATTGGCGCTCGACGCTGGTGACGTTGCACTGATGAGGGCCGCTTTGTCGGCGCACACAAAAGTTAAAAGTTTGCACTTTGGTTAATTTGCAATAATAGACGGCGATAATGTTGGCGAAAGTGTCGTAGCAGGCGAACTGAGTGATTGCGCGAGTGAACGAGTGAGCGAATGACTGAGTGCTAATGACACAAGTTGCTGCCGTTGGCGTTGCAGTCAATTGCGTATGCAGCTTTTTTCAGTGCAGTTGCATTTCGTTATTGTTATTGTTGTTCTTGTTAAATTGTGTTAAATTATGCAAAATCAGCACAGCGAGTGATTTAAAATTACGCCATCTGTGCCGTTTGCCGCTAATCTTTCCGCCTAAATGCACACAAAGGTGAGCGGCGCCGCGCTGCGTCGCACCACACCGCACGTAAATCACGCAGATAAGCGTCATAAAAGCAAACGCACCCCCTCACCCGCACCGTGGCACACGCAAATGAACACCGCCACGGCCGCTAATCACAGCGGAAACGGAAATGCGATTATTTCGCACATTGCCCGCGCGCCGCCAGCAGCAGTCAGAAGCAACCGACCGCCACATTGGCGGCTTTAATGTCTGCGCTGCGCATGAAGTGCGTCCCCAAATTGATTTCGCTGACATTTAAACGCGCATTTCTCATTCAAATCCGAACGTGCGCAAACTTTGTCGTCGTCTCCGGAGAGCGAATGTGCACTTGTGGGTGTGTGTGTGTTTGTGTTTGTGTTTGCATGTATGTATGAGCGGCTCTGTGGGTTGGCGTTAGCGTGAATGTTACATGAGTGAATGATTCTGACATTAACGAATGCGACTCTGACAATTCAATAAGAAAAATTGTTTACAAAATAACAAAAAAACCAAAAAAAATATACGGGCGAGTCGATCTGGCGGCAATGGCTGGCTGCAGTTTGAATGTTTGATAGCTCTTGAAAAATTTTAAGTAAATTACAATAATGTAGTAACGACCTGATCTCGACCTTATAAAATGATGCTACTAATTCGGGTATTTCCTCGAGTAACCCGTTCAAGCACTGAGCTTCAGTGCATTCCAGAATGTTGGAATGTTGCAGCACACTACGCATTACAGAAATAGCTCGTTTCAAGCCCATAATGTGAAATTTTGACACAGCCTCCCAATGGAGATATTCCCCAGCATTTACGATCTTGTTGGGTTCAAATCTGGTGTCCATAACCTTTTCAATCAAAACAGTGTTTACGATCAGAAAGCTTCTATACTTTCTGGATCTAACAAACTGAATACCAGTGGATTAAAATACCAGCCAATAACAACACAAATGATATTAGTAAGGTAGGACATTTTTTTAATTATTATTTTACTAATTTTTTTATTTTATAAGTGCCCACATTGTATTCCTTTTTTAATATAAGAAACTGAAAATTGCACAAATGAAGTAAATAAATAAATGAAATGAAATCAATTGAAGATGTGGCCCAAAACTGTACTTTATGGGCTAATTGTGCTACCTAGCTGTGGTAGTAACCACTCAACTAACCTTTGCATCCTTCCAGAACCAACCTAAAATTGGCATTCGAATAGTTGCTGCATAAAAGTGTTCAGTGTTCTTACAGACAGCTGTAAATTCTAACTAAAACGAAAAGGGGCTTGCAGTGAAAGGCAAACTTACTCGAAGACTCTTAATTCTTCAATCCTGTTGGTACAATGCATAAAAAAATTGAATGAACCTATTGAAAAATTAAACCCAAACTTGTTCAACAAAAATGTGATGCTTTGAGTGTAGAAATCAAAAATCTGAGACGTTCTAAAATAAATTTTTCATAATCTCTGAGATTCACCTGGTACAAATTCTACAGGGTGGTGCAAATATTGTCCCCAGACGCAAAACTTGGTACCCAGTGTTCTTTGGCTCTAATTTGGTTATGAATGAATGATTATGAAGGACAACTTTTTCGTCACCCTGCACAGTGATTCGACTCCATACAGCCGCGGGACAAAATTAGAAGGGATAGTCTGTTCCTCATAAAATTTAGTATACTAGTTAATCATGGTCCGCTGAATTGAAATCTCCATTTTGTTTTTCTTAAACTGTTGTAGTTTGGCAATGTCTGAGACTTAATTTTGCAAATTTCGTAATTTTTGGAAACCTATAGCACCAAATGTGTTGGCTAGATTTTGCAGATTTTACATTTAATCGGTAACGTCAACATTGATAATTCCAAAGAGTAACAGAAATTGTCTTAGGACCCTCTGGTTTTGCAATAATACAATACGATACGATACGAAACGATAATAATAAACATACGTCTATATGTTTTGCATTTGTGCAGTTTTCTCAATTTTTCATGCTGATTGCATACTTTTAGGGATAAATAAAATAAATCTTGTCGGAAAATACGTGTTTAGACCACTTTTCAAATTGAATTATTTTCTGAGATCGAAAGATATCGGAGGATGTATTTACATTATCCGACAAAGAAAGAATGCTTCTTAAAATTAAAAAATCCAGGAATATACTTTCAAATACTTTTTAGATATTTTCCTCTAAGTTTCACCAATTTGCAGATTTTTAATTTAGAAAAATATTTCGAATTAAAAGTGAAGTAAAAGCCTACGCTTTGCAAGTTTCGAGAATACATTAAAAGCGAAAATGGCCGCGTAATTTCTTAATCTATATTGAAAGTTTCAGCAACTTCTTAGGAATCATGTATTTTTAAAACTTTTTTGCTCAATAGACTAAAAAACAGAAAATATGTGTTTACATTTTTTTGTGAAAAAAGTTTAAACTTTGAGCAGCTTTTGCACGCACGCTTATTAATTTTTTGCACAGATTTTTTGGAGTTTTCTTAGCTGGAGTTTTACCTTTCAAATGACATCAAAATCATTAAATTCTTAGACTATAAATTTTTTTAATTTTGTCTATGGAACGAATCACTGATCCCTGCTCCAATAGTGGTTAAATATTTAAAAGGAACGAAAAGCGCTAACTCCATCCACAGTGCTTCGCTACTACTTAATTTTCCCCTTAAAGGTCTCCTACTTAAAAGATCCATTTCCTTCTACCCTTCTAGTTTATTTAATTAGATTTTCATCTTATAACTTTCATCATATCTTATTCTCTGACTATCTGACTCTGCCGATCTCAGCGGCCAACAAGTACCTAACCTCAACTGTAGCGCAGAAAGCCACTGAAGAAAACACGTCACCCACACAATGCAATAGCAGGAACAAAAGCAACTCCAGGACTCCAGGAAACAGCTGTGTTTAGTAAACGGCGCACAGTGCTTCGAGAGTGGACAAAAATATGAAAAAAAATTATCGCAGATTTTGACAAAAGTAGTATCATGTTAAAGATAATTGTTTAAATATGCTGGATCTGAAATACTCGAAATATATCGAAAAACTGTCGAGATTAGGCGATATAGCTTGTTAAAGTCGGATATATTTTTAAAAAACTTTATACAGGGGAAAAATTAAATTTGGGTGCTTGTATAAAAAAAATTAAATTTATTAAAACTAATTTCTTTTAATATTAAAAGTTTTTTTATTTAGCATAAATAATTTTTTTTGCACGAATTTTCAAAAATGAATTGTTTTTAATCAATGAAAATGAAAAATAACCAAATTTAGAAAGACAATTAAAATCAAATGGCGTGAACTGGTGTAAATCCTTTTTATGTTTTTTTTAGATGGACTTTCTTCTCTTAAATACGTAAAAAAAATTCTGCGTCTTTTTGCGCCTTTGAAAAATATTCAATTTTTTTTAAACTACTAATGATAATTTTTTTACAGAAGTCGCTTGAGTTAAAATTGCGACCAAAGTATGTAACCAAGTCAATGCCAGAAATTATGAATTTTTTTTTTTATCAAAATACGTACGCCCAAAATGACTTAGACTGCAAATTTTCAGTGAATTTCACGTACTCCTTCCTAAAGGGGAAAAATTAAATTTAGGTGCTTGTATGAAAAAATTGTAGAAAATGTATTGTTGTAGATAGGCTACTAATTTTTTTTAATATTAAAAGTTTTTTTATTTAGCATAAATAATTTTTTTTGCACGAATTTTCAAAAATGAATTGTTTTTAATCAATGAAAATGAAAAATAACCAAATTTAGAAAGACAATTAAAATCAAATGGCGTGAACTGGTGTAAATCCTTTTTATGTTTTTTTTAGATGGACTTTCTTCTCTTAAATACGTAAAAAAAATTCTGCGTCTTTTTGCGCCTTTGAAAAATATTCAATTTTTTTGAAACTACTAATGTTAATTTTTTTACAGAAGTCGCTTGAGTTAAAATTGCGACCAAAGTATGTAACCAAGTCAATGCCAGAAATTATGAATTTTTTTTTTTATCAAAATACGTACGCCCAAAATGACTTAGACTGCAAATTTTCAGTGAATTTCACGTACTCCTTCCTAAAGGGGAAAAATTAAATTTAGGTGCTTGTATGAAAAAATTGTAGAAACTGTATTGTTGTAGATAGGCTACTAATTTCGTTTAATATTAAAAGTTTTTTTATTTAGCATAAATAATTTTTTTTGCACGAATTTTCAAAAATGAATTGTTTTTAATCAATGAAAATGAAAAATAACCAAATTTAGAAAGACAATTAAAATCAAATGGCGTGAACTGGTGTAAATCCTTTTTATGTTTTTTTAGATGGACTTTCTTCTCTTAAATACGTAAAAAAAATTCTGCGTCTTTTTGCGCCTTTGAAAAATATTCAATTTTTTTTAAACTACTAATGTTAATTTTTTTACAGAAGTCGCTTGAGTTAAAATTGCGACCAAAGTATGTAACCAAGTCAATGCCAGAAATTATGAATTTTTTTTTTTATCAAAATACGTACGCCCAAAATGACTTAGACTGCAAATTTTCAGTGAATTTCACGTACTCCTTCCTAAAGGGGAAAAATTAAATTTAGGTGCTTGTATGAAAAAATTGTAGAAACTGTATTGTTGTAGATAGGCTACTAATTTCGTTTAATATTAAAAGTTTTTTTATTTAGCATAAATAATTTTTTTTGCACGAATTTTCAAAAATGAATTGTTTTTAATCAATGAAAATGAAAAATAACCAAATTTAGAAAGACAATTAAAATCAAATGGCGTGAACTGGTGTAAATCCTTTTTATGTTTTTTTAGATGGACTTTCTTCTCTTAAATACGTAAAAAAAATTCTGCGTCTTTTTGCGCCTTTGAAAAATATTCAATTTTTTTTAAACTACTAATGTTAATTTTTTTACAGAAGTCGCCTGAGTTAAAATTGCGACCAAAGTATGTAACCAAGTCAATGCCAGAAATTATGAATTTTTTTTTTTATCAAAATACGTACGCCCAAAATGACTTAGACTGCAAATTTTCAGTGAATTTCACGTACTCCTTCCTAAAGGGGAAAAATTAAATTTAGGTGCTTGTATGAAAAAATTGTAGAAAATGTATTGTTGTAGATAGGCTACTAATTTTTTTTAATATTAAAAGTTTTTTTATTTAGCATAAATAATTTTTTTTGCACGAATTTTCAAAAATGAATTGTTTTTAATCAATGAAAATGAAAAATAACCAAATTTAGAAAGACAATTAAAATCAAATGGCGTGAACTGGTGTAAATCCTTTTTATGTTTTTTTTAGATGGACTTTCTTCTCTTAAATACGTAAAAAAAATTCTGCGTCTTTTTGCGCCTTTGAAAAATATTCAATTTTTTTTAAACTACTAATGTTAATTTTTTTACAGAAGTCGCTTGAGTTAAAATTGCGACCAAAGTATGTAACCAAGTCAATGCCAGAAATTATGAATTTTTTTTTTTATCAAAATACGTACGCCCAAAATGACTTAGACTGCAAATTTTCAGTGAATTTCACGTACTCCTTCCTAAAGGGGAAAAATTAAATTTAGGTGCTTGTATGAAAAAATTGTAGAAACTGTATTGTTGTAGATAGGCTACTAATTTCATTTAATATTAAAAGTTTTTTTATTTAGCATAAATAATTTTTTTTGCACGAATTTTCAAAAATGAATTGTTTTTAATCAATGAAAATGAAAAATAACCAAATTTAGAAAGACAATTAAAATCAAATGGCGTGAACTGGTGTAAATCCTTTTTATGTTTTTTTAGATGGACTTTCTTCTCTTAAATACGTAAAAAAAATTCTGCGTCTTTTTGCGCCTTTGAAAAATATTCAATTTTTTTTAAACTACTAATGTTAATTTTTTTACAGAAGTCGCTTGAGTTAAAATTGCGACCAAAGTATGTAACCAAGTCAATGCCAGAAATTATGAATTTTTTTTTTTATCAAAATACGTACGCCCAAAATGACTTAGACTGCAAATTTTCAGTGAATTTCACGTACTCCTTCCTAAAGGGGAAAAATTAAATTTAGGTGCTTGTATGAAAAAATTGTAGAAACTGTATTGTTGTAGATAGGCTACTAATTTCATTTAATATTAAAAGTTTTTTTATTTAGCATAAATAATTTTTTTTGCACGAATTTTCAAAAATGAATTGTTTTTAATCAATGAAAATGAAAAATAACCAAATTTAGAAAGACAATTAAAATCAAATGGCGTGAACTGGTGTAAATCCTTTTTATGTTTTTTTAGATGGACTTTCTTCTCTTAAATACGTAAAAAAAATTCTGCGTCTTTTTGCGCCTTTGAAAAATATTCAATTTTTTTGAAACTACTAATGTTAATTTTTTTACAGAAGTCGCTTGAGTTAAAATTGCGACCAAAGTATGTAACCAAGTCAATGCCAGAAATTATGAATTTTTTTTTTATCAAAATACTTAGACTTAGACTGCAAATTTTCAGTGAATTTCACGTACTCCTATTTTTGCCGCAATTTTGTTTGGAGTCGAAGCACTGTGCGGCGGGTCGCGAGGCCAAAGTGTCACAAAGTTCATTCAGCATTAAACATTAACAACTCTGAGGAGTATTGACGTGCGCGTCTACTCACATAAATACACAACGCCCAAAGCCGTACGTGCTCGCATTAGCGTTAAATGTGCGTGTGTGTGTGTGTGTGAGTACATTTGCGTGTCTATGTATGTGCGTGAACACATAATGACTCATTAAATTAAATTTCCTTAGACGTTTTTGCTGTTGTGACTTTATTTTTGGCTTTCTTGCGCCACTCCACATTCAGTGTCAATGCTCCGCATTTAAAGCAGAGCGGCTGCGTTTATTATTTCAGTGTTGCTGATGACTGTCTGCAGTTTGCATGGCGCTGCTAATGGTTGAAATATTTGATTGTGCTCATGTTGACTTAATCCGTTGCGGTCCTGAGCACTCGAATCACGTTCGCACGCATGACATCTCACTATGGTGATTGTGTTTTTCTTTATGGCTATGCAACTGCCGCATCGATTGCTATTTAAAGCAGTTCAATGCGGCTGAAATAAATTGCAGACAAATTCAAAACTTTAAATTTGCAAATTTCCTACTCCATCCATAGGTCAACACAAATATTTCAACTACTCCCATCTAATCGCTAATGGCCATAAATTTAATTGCACCATGGCAAGTTGGCGCAGCGACCATGCACCGCGTTGGAGTTGCTCCCTTTCCGAGTAGCAATAAACAAATTAACTTTGGCGTTTATCATATTTGACAGTTTTTACAAATAGTTTCGCGCTCACGGACAATAAGCGAGCATTGCCTGGAAAATTTACATGCCTCGCCATGTAAGCGCGTAAATATGTAAATGAATGTTTGTACGCGTGTGCGGAAAACGTAGTCAGTCTTTGCACGCACAGCCACAACCACAAACAGCTGTGTGCCTTTGCACGCCAAACGCACATTGGTTTTTTTTTTAAATACCCTACACTGAGGTGTTGGGGTGTTTTTGTTTTAAAACACCTAGAAGGAGGTGTACAGGATTTATAAGAGGTTATTTAAAAATTATCCATCAGTCTTTCGCCTGCGCCAAATATTTCTTTATTAGATGCCTCATTCAGTGGACCAGTATTTCAACTATTCCAACTGGTTACATCGTGAGACAGCATTTTTCACACCATATGTGCGTGAAACTTGAAACCAAATATAGTAATACTGCGTACTCAGTTTTTCATTTCTACATCTTTTGTCCTTTTCAAGGGACTTCAAAATTTTGAGGGGGATACAAAATAAAAAAAATTTAAAAAATACTTAACCTCGTTATCGTCGAATATGGCGATATGTATATCATCGGCTCAAGAATCTAAATAAAATTGATTTTTTATCTATTTGTAAAAAAAGAATATGAAAAAGGTCCTTTGAAAATTTTAATCTTTTATATTCTTAAAAATTAAAAAAAAAAAAAAATGTTCTTGAAAAGTAAGTATGTTAAAACCCAAAATCTCCTAGATCACGTGTCAAAATTTCATTACTCTAACTTTATTGGTTCGAAAGTTATTAAAAAAAAGGCGGAAGCTGCAATTCAAATGAAGTACAAAAATTCTAATTTATTTGTGTATCAGTATTTTAAATAATAAAAAGACACAAAATCAATGAAGCGAGAATAATGAAATTTGGACACGTGATCAAGGAGATTTCGGGTTTTAACATACTTACTTTTCAAGAAAATTCTTCATAAATTTTCAAGGATATAAAGGATTAAAATTTTCAAAGGACCTTTTTCATATCCTAGGATAAGTATTTTTTATATTTTTTATATTTTGTATCCCCTTCAAAATTTTGAAGTCCTTTTAAAAGGACAAAGGATGTAGAAATGAAAAACTGAGTACGCAGTAATACTGCGTTTGGTCTCTTGTTTGACGCAAATATGGATTTTTCCGGGTGTGAAAAATTTTTTTAATTTTTGTCGCACGGTGTTATATTTCCTTTTGAATCCATATCGAATTCCAAAACAAATCCCAAAGTGTACATACTCTCAGTGGCAAATGAAAACAGTGAAAATCTTTAACGTAAAATGAGAAAATATTTGGTCAAATCATGAGAACATTTTATTAATCCTTTCATTATTTTGTTGCTATAAGCAAATATGCAATTTTGTGGATGAAATCAAATGTGTAAAATGTAAATCATTATTTGTAAAATATCTCAGGTGTAAAATAGCTTCCAGTGTAATGCTTCACGTTGTCGGTTAGAATCGACCGAAGCACTCTTACTTTGTAAATCATGCTGCGAATGTTTATGTGTGTGTCTATGTATGTGTGTGTGCGTTTGTTTTGCATGTTATTGAGGTGTGACACTGACACAGCAGCGCTGAGTTGTTAATTAATATGTAAAATGGTAGAGGTTCATTTTTTTAAATGTCTCGCTTGCGTGCGGCAATTATTCGTTATTCGGATACTTTTTTTAATGAACGGAAATGTAAAAAATGAGAATCGTCATGCAAGAAACATTACCATACAAATTTCGACAAACGAAATGAGGTGTAAAATTATTTGACAGCAAAGAGCAAAGTTGACATGAAACAATAAATCTTTTAAAAGTAAACATTAACTTACGGGCACACAAAAACACTTTCGAAGATATAAAAAAAAAACATTACAAATACTAATATAACACGTTTTTTCAGGCGAATTTCTGAAAGAAATTAAATTTTATAAAAATATTAATAATAATTAATAATAATTGACTGGCACGACAGCCCGCTTACGCGAGACTAAGGCCTAGCTTCCCGCAACTACCCGTGTTGTGCGTGTGAATTTGTACACGGGTTGGAGGGACCTACAGTTTTACGCCGGTTCCGAACGGCAGGTTGGGAGCTTTTTCATAAGCAATTTTTACTCTCAGAGGTTTGCCATTTCCAGCTGAGAGGACAGCCACCGAAAGAGAAAACGAGTTTTCCCGTTATTTTTTTTTAGGTGTTATTACAGGCAGTATTTGAACCTGAGGTTGCTGCCTGCGACTCGCGGTCCAACGCACTAACCAACTGAGCCACGGCGGCTGCTTATAAAAATATTATGAAATTAATATTAGCTAAACCTTAACTTACTTTAGCACCTTTTTGTGAAAGAGCCAATATTAAGTTTTGTTTAAAACTTAGTAATAATTTTACCGAAAGATTTCAATTGGTGACTTAAAGGTGATGATTGTTTATGCCCTGGAAAGGTTCAAAAGTGGTGTACGCGATTTAAAAACAATTCTGAAGTGATAAATAATGACCAACATGTTGGCCAGATTCCATCAAAACTGAACGTAAAGTTATAAAATATCAACCAAAGTATTCATTGAAATTCTTAAGGTTGGATTTAAGCATCTCAATTACCTCAAGTTATCGCTTTTTGACTTAGATTTTGGTCACCGAAAAGTATGTAAAAGTATGCAAAAGTTGTCTGACGTCATCTCATCGATCAATGGATTATTTTTCTTTTTTACGTAAAATAGCATTTTAACCATCAACCACTCTTCGTATTCGCCTGATTTGGCACCGTACGGATTTTAACTGTCAGTAAAATGCATTTTGCGTTAAAAGAAAAACCTTTTGAGGATGTGGAAGCCATTCAAGAGACTTAAAGGGATATCCCGACCGACGATCTAAAACCTTCATTCGAGGGTCAAAGATTGTGCAAATTTGTACATTGAGTCCGAAGGAGCCTTTTTTGAATTTATTAAATTGGTTTTGCCAAAAAAAATTTTATTAATTTTAAAACATCAATTTTACTTTGAACTGCAACTAAATTCCTTGAATAATTTTTGTTATAAATATATTTTTGAAAGAATATCGATATCTTTAGTCCTTTTTTAAGGTATCATGGCACGTTAGAAAGGGGAATTTTTAATGATTTACAAAATTATTTCTTTTTCAGCTCTTTTATTATCAATCTTTTTGAAAATTTTTTTAAAATAATATAATATATTTTCAAAAAGATTGAAGGAGCTGAAAAATAAATAATTTTCCCTTTTCTAACGTGCCATGATACCTTAAATTAAACAGAAACTGTTTTCTTTAGCTTCTGGACCCGCAGTAGCTTATTTTTCAAATATACATAGAACCGGAATGTTAGTCCAATTATGAGACCAAGTCCTAACTTCCCGCAATTTTCCAATAATACTAATTTTTAATACATCCTGGCGTCCTTCGGCCTGTTCAACTGAAAGAGAAAAGAGAGTATAATTGATGTCTAGCATACTTTTAGGATATTTGTCAGCCATCTTACGTCACAGATTATGATGACTTTTACAATGCTCTGTGCTGCTTTGGTATTTGCATTCACCACAAAATAATACATTTTTCCGCACAATATTACCGTCGATTCAGGGCCGTTGAAAAGTGCTTTAGTGCCAACAATAACAACAACAATAATCACACATTCTTGCTAGCATAGTTATTGTAGTTAAAATTGTATGTATGAGAATAGCTGCAAGTGGCAATTTATTAAAAGCGCGATTTGTATATCAATTTTAAATTTTGTCAGCAACAACACACGCACACACAGACACGCATACACTGACGGCAAAAATTGCGTTAAACTCCCGTGAGCACGTTTAAGTTCCGGCTCACCCCCTTCGCGCAACTCCCAGGCACACTCAGACGCGTTTACCGTCGCTTATGGCTACAAACATACAAATTCACTGAACACACACACACACACGTACGTAGGTCGATGCGAGCGTGTATGAAATAAGCAGAAACTAATATTTCAACGCCATAAATCATGAAAACACCGTTGGCACCAAACATCTGCGCTTCTCACCTCTGTGCGCCCGACATGACTTCAATTTTGCAGCGCCAAAGTCGCCGAGCGATGCGGTACAGGTGCAGGTGGGGTGGGTTGGGGGGCCAGCGCCGACTCCATTTGGCAGCGAGAAGTACGGTGTCAGTGGCATAAGAACGTCCCCCTTGGCGTTATTTAGCGATATTATACTTCATAGCAGTGGCAGCAGTCGCAACAACAACAACAACAACAACAGCAACGACAACAACGAAAGTATCAACCAATAACAACAACTGCAGCAACAACAAGCGTAGCGAAAATGGAAAAATCAAAAAGTAAGTGTGAGAATGAGAATGAAAGAGGCTGCAACAGCACGCAAACCCACAAACATACACACACACACACACGCACACACATATAGAGATGAATATCGTGCATGATGCAGCAGCAGTGGCAACGGCAGCAGAGAATTCAATCGATTTTTATCTTGTATCGCATAAATCGTGCAGCAGCATTGAACCACAAACGAAAGCGGCACACACTCGTGCACAGGTATAAATTTTGAGTCTGTCTGTCTGCCTGTGCCTGTGCCTGTGTGGGTTTGTGCTGGTTTGTGTGCGGTCGCCCAGAGATGCAAACACCATCGATGCGATTGTGCCGCTGCTGTGCTGGGCTGAGGTGCCGTGCCGTGTCATCCTACAACTTGACTGCTGGCAATTGTATTAATGGCAGCATCCGGCCGCTGCTGCTGCAACTTTGTTACTGCATTTTGCATTTTTTCCATCTTTCTGGCTTTGTTTAATTTTAGATTTTACCCTCTTCATTTCTTTAGTTATTTTTCAGATCTCTGATAGTTTCATGATAGAACAAAAAACTGCACATTGCTAGCGATAATCACAACCAAAAAACTTTAGTCGAAAATGCAGCTACAACGAAAACGCTCCAAGCAATTGTAATAATATCAACAACATCAACTAAAGCTGAAACAGAATAAAAATAAAACAAAACCAATAACAACAACAGAAATCATTCCAGTATGTAGGAAATGTTGTTCGGTCATTTTCGATCAGCATTTTTAGAAGTTCAAAGTACAAAACATATTTCATAAAAATTTTACAAATTTGTACAGTGACTAGCAGTTCACTTTATCTTTATCATCTTTACTCAGTTTTACCCTGAAATGTATGGCTGCATCTAAAGGTGGAGTAGTAATATTTGAACCAACTCGATTTTGATTTTCAGGAAAATGAATAATTGATGATCTAATTACACTGCAAAACCGCATTTCTACAACAGAGTAACGACCGCATATTTCTGAAAGAGGACGTCGTACAGATCACTTTTGCCAAACAAAGTAATAGTCCAGCACGTCTGAGTTTTTTGTAATTTGCACATAAAAGTTAAAGGGTCCCATAGACCTTTACACGGAAAGTATGAAAATTTGAAGAGCTAGAGCTTCGATGTCTAGGACAAAGTTGTTTGCATTAAAAATGTGAATATTTTTCATATGAACATGAACCCCTCTCCCCCTTTCCTTACCCCCCTTTTTTATGTTTTTCGGAAAATATTTTCATAAAAAGCTTGTATTGAGTAAAATATTGCAAAAAATACTATACTGTCTTTTTGGAAAATGTTCCTCATTAAAAATTAAGGGGGGTCTTCAAACAACAAAACTTTCTCAAAACTTCCCCCAAAAAATAAAATACCTTAAACACTTAATACTTTTTTCATTAATTGCTTGCTCTGCTTGAGATGTTGAGAAAAACGTTGAATATTTAACAAAAATATTTTCCATTGAAAAATAGTTCAGGTAGTGTCCAAACAAAAATGGTTTCAAAAAAGACGCTTTTGCTTTACGGGAATGCTCAGATGGGTCAATATTGCGATTCAAATTCCAAACGTACTCAGCGAGCATTGCTACTTTCTTCACGTTGCCTAATTTTTTGTTGAAACCTTTCACCTGCTCATCAGTTTACTGTAGAACGCAGCAATTCTACTTTTCATATATACTACCAGACTATTGCAGCGTTTTAAATCAGAGGTTTTTGGTATCATAAAAGCTGTGGAGCATATAAAAAACTCCAGTCTCAATGAAGCCGTGAAATCTGCTGTAGTAAAGTGAAAGGTAGAGCTAGACTGTCGGGGTTCTTTGAGCGGCATAGGACACTGCAGAGTAATTCTGAACTGGGTTCCTGGAGTAATATCGAAAGGAACGAGCAGGCAGACGAATTAGCCCACTCATCATCAACAATGCCTGCCACCGAGGCAGTCAAGCCGGTGCTACCATCGTTCTTTTCTACAGCGGGTACAATAGGGAAGTGGCTCATCCAAGCTACAAATAGGGCTTGTGCGAATGCAGGATTGCAGGGACCCTGTATCCAACGCTGAAAATGAGGAAAACTAAGCGCATTCTGCTCCTCGACTGGCGGCCGACGATTCAGGCAGAAGCTGCGGAGACAAGTGCAGTGGAATTAATCGAGCACTGACTATCACTGCAGGGACGAAGGCTCCAGACTCTGGGGGCCAAGTTCTTCGATGAACTGGCGAAATTAGTTATGACTTATAGACTTAGTGTCCGACCGAATATTCCGTCTCGAATGATTCGGTTTAGATTTCAGTTTCGGCCAAAAAATGCCCGAACGGCCGAAACCGAAACTTTCTAGAATATTGTTTACATTTTATTGTGTAGCGTGTGAACAGCTATTTAGATATATAGTGAAAGGATGAGAAGGAGAATTTAGATGCCACCAATGTAAATAAACTGATTTTCTTAGAAAAAAATTATTTAATTTTAGATATTAGCGAGTAAGGTACGAAAGGGTGATTTTTAATGTTTATGTTTTAAAAAATGAATGAATTGTTTTTATTAATAAGTATTTATTTATTTATGTTGTGTTTGTTCTTGTTTACTTAAAGTAAAATTTTTTGTTGAAAAATTGTGATTTTGATGCTTGATGTGTTGATTTTTAATTCAACTAGAAAGTTTCGGTTTCGGCCCAAAAAAGTTGTTTCGGTTGGACACTACATAGATTACTGTTCTACACAATTTTCATTTTTCGCTTCATCTTCAGGAAACCCAACATATTCAAAAATGAGGCGATTCACCGTGGAAATGGAAGCGCATGCCGCAAACTCCCCTTCTACAACCTAACCTAAGCTAACCTAACCCAGGCAACCTAACCTAACCTTCGTGTCAATTGGCTGATTCATTACGATTTTCTAAAAACGGAAAAATATGTGTCGAATTGTTTATGATTTGGACTATTGGGTTGAGCTCATTTAAGTCCTTTACCCAAAATAATCCACTTTATTGTTGAAGTTCTTTCGGTATTACAGAATCCACACAACTGAACGCACTCGCCTAGAGTCCAAAAAGGTTATCCATAGATGAGAACGTCCAAAATTGGCGAACAAAGTGTAGAGCGACAGCCAAAAATACCATCACGTGAAATTTTAATATTTTTAATTTTTGTCCATTAACCTCAATTTTGACATTTCTCTCGTCCTCTGTTTGAGCATCACAAATTCCGCTTCAATACACAACTGACCAATCGCGTTTACGGTGCAACAACAATAATTATCATTGCCACTACAATGCAGCAATAACAAAATACAAATTCTATTCAACAGCCAAAAATTGAGAGAAGTCGCTAAAAGCAACAAAACGCAACAAACAAACAAAAAACAACGCCAGCAACAGCAAAATGAGCGTAACAGATTTCTAAACGCACGGCTGGTCGCTGGAATATTTTAATTTCCTTTCGTTCGACAGCTTAACGGTAACAAAGGGCCGGCACACCGCGCCCGCTTCCGCAATGGCGCTGCAAGCAGCAGCAGCAGTAATAGCAACAACAACTACAACAATAGCAATAATAATAACAACAACGACGACGACGCGTGCAACTCGGCGTTTGGCGTTTACAGAAAAAGCGTGAATTCACTTCCGCTTCCGGCTGCCAGTCAACGCGGCAACCGGCAGCGCGACAACCAGCCAACCCGCCAAACCGACGCGCTGCAGCGACAAATAGTTAAAACAAAAATAGACATTTGCCGTTTGCATTTTCCATTTTCCAATTTCGGTTTTGATTTCTGCTGTGCATATTTGTTGTTTGTTGTTTGCAGTTTTGTTGGCGTTTTTTCACCTGGAGTCCGCTTTGTTTTGCATACAGAATTTCGACAACACACGTTCGCTTAGAACGTATGCACAAACGCTTTCCTACAGCCATTCATACACACATACATACATACATACATACAAATAAATACATATGTACATGCATGCGCGCGTGTCTGTGATTGTGTGTGTGTGTGTGTGGGAGAGTGCATTGAATTGGATTTTTTTCGGATTGGTTTGTTGTGCTTCTTGCATTCGTGTGCTATCGAAATTGGAAATTTTGCACTTTGAATTTTCAATTTTCTGCAATGTCCGCTTTGAGCACTTCGTGTAATCCGATGCGGGTGCGCGGTTCCTGCGCCAAAGAAACAACTCGCACCATACGCATACCAAAGGTACAAAAATTAAATAAATAAAGAAAAGTCAAAAATGCGCAAAATGCACAAAAGAAAAACACAAAAAACCGTAAACAGCAAAACAAATCTGTTTGCACAGCATGTGGCACAGCTTCCACTTGAAGCTATCGGCACATGTTCAATACTTTAAGTCTTCTTGAAGTACTTTCGTACAATATTAGCGGCATTAGTTGCGCAAAGAATGAAGAAGAAGCAAAAAACTAATAGAAAGTGGAGGAAAGTCCAACTGTGTCGCAACAGCAATTTGAATTAATGAATCAATTCGGTTTCGAGATAAACTCGAGAAAATCCAATAATTCAGCTTCGGCTGCTGAACCTAAATTTCAAAAAGTGGCAAAAACGTTTCTGTAGAACTGGGCAGTGCCGTACGAAGTTTTCTATCATCTCAGTAATGAAGCACAACAGCTCCGTACAATTTTGGATTTCACAACTGATTGAAGTACCTTAAACCCTTTGGTGACTAAAGGGATAATACGCATCACCAAGTTTTAAGGCCTCTCAAACCAATTTTTATTATTATGAACCACGCAAAATATTTATTCGAATTATATGTCCGCGAATAAAAGAATGATTTTAGAATTTGTGAGTATGCAACATAATTTTCTAGCCTCAAATTTTATAACAGGAGAATATTTGTACCAAGATCACTTTTTTTCAAAATTAAACTCCATTCGAAAGGTTAAAACAGTTCTACAGTCCTCGAAGATTTCAATGCAAAGTGATGGTAAACCAATCTGTAACACTAGTTCAGCTACTTTCTATATAACATAGAAATCTGCCTCAAAACTGGTACATAACGAATGTACACGAAATTATTTGGTCCATAAAATATTTTTTGCAATGAATTTACTTATGAAGCAATAACAAATTTTCCCAAACAAAATGAATGGCTGTGATGTGTTCTTACCGCAAATTTTAAATACTATTTTTTTGTTCATTTGGTAGGCAAATAGTGCCTTTACACTCGCCATAAGGTGCGGTACACAATTTTTGTGATCGTTTTAGCTGCTAGGTCTCATTAGATTTAAAATTTGTTTTCGTTTTTAACAGTTTAGCGGCTAGTTTCCATTCGATTTTAAATCTTATCTCATTTTTAACAGTTTTCTGACTCTTGATAGATTTGTCTATAATAACTACCCAATACTTTTCGATGGGGCGCAGTTGTGGACAGCTTAGTGGGTTAACATCTCTAGCGACAATCGACGGCCAATTTGAAGCATTACACCGTGCGACAGCGTTTTTTACACCGCAAAAAATCCTTATGGGCGTGAAACTAAAGACCAAATATAATAATACTGCGTACTTAGTTTTTCATTCCTACATCCTTTGCCCTCTTAAAAGGACTTCAAAATTTTAAAGGGAATACAAGCTAAAAAAAATATAAAAAATACTTAACCTTAGATATGATATCAAATGAAAGAGGAAAGGCTCAAAAATTTAAATAAAGTTGATTTTTTATCTATTTGTAAAAAATGATATGAAAAAGGACTTTGAAAATTTTAATCCTTTATATCCTTGAAATTTTATATAGAATTTTCTTGAAAAGTAAGTATGTTAAAACCCAAAATCTCCTTGATCACGTGTCAAAATTTCACTTCATGTCATTTCGATTTCTTTACAAAGAAGTTTATATTTCGGAACCCAATGCTAGAAAGCTCATTCAGATTATTGGCGAAAAGTGTTCCCAGTTCTTCTAAAAAATAACAATCTTGTAGTTATTTTTTCACGTTACTACCAAAACCGCCAGATGTTGTATTTCTCAATAGCGATCTATATTATAATGGCCTGATCATCTTCCGAACTAACTTAACTTCAAAATTATTTACTTATTCAGGATTAGTTGATAAAACATTTCTCAAACATTTCTTTTGTGAAACAGCATTTTGTATTACAAGTTTCAGTAGTTATTAGCCAGAACGAGGCACTAAGCTCTTAAAAGATTACACATGAAAATATACAGAAATGTATGAATATAAAATGTTGTCATGGTCACGCAGACTTTAAGCAGAACTTACACATCCAATCACTTTGCGTTTCCTACGTTCAATGATGTTGTCACCGCTGAGCACAGTTCTCACCGCTCGGGCACACACAAATTCAATCAATTTCAATTAGCTGCAACAAGAGATTAGGCACTGTAAACAAACAAACAAACAAACAAACAAACAGACAAACAACGACAGCTTACAATGGCAACATTGTATCTTCACGCACGAACAGCGCAGCAGACCAGCCAAACAGCATTAAAGCGAACGCAAATTTCATGCAATAAGCCTAAATCTATTGAAACTTATTTTGCGGTCAATTTCATTTACCCAGTCTCGGTCTCCGGCTGCGACACGTTCAGCACACACACACACACACAGAGAGACACTTGCCCCACCGGTAGAAGCACCACGTGCCACTTGCGACGGCCTTCTTAATGCCAACACCGGCGCGCCGCGGCGGTGTCATCTCCGCCTCGGACATCCGCCAGTTATGTACTTTGCGTCAGCGCTCGACGTGCTGCGACGCGACTTGCGGTTTGCGGCGCTTAGTCGAGGCAACAATCCGCCCAGTCCGCTTTCAGTTATTTTGGATTTGTACTTAATTTGTTGTTGGCTTTCGTTTTCGTTTCATCGTGATGCGCCGTGATTCTTTATGGCAGCCATGCCATGTGAGCGGCACCGCCCCTCCGGAGCACGCCGACCGGCTTAACACTCGGCAAATTCAAATGGGAAATGAAAAGATTTTATCGTCAGACATAAAGAGAAAAACACGAAAATCCATTTTATCATCTTATTATATAAGTCAAACACACAAAAATATAAAAAGCATTCTTTTATTTTCGCACGACAGCCATTGTTGCCACCGAGGGCTCCTTCGTCCTCAGCCAGTCGCCCGGCGCTTTTGGGTCGCGTCGCGCAAGCAGTGCCCGGAAAATAGTGTCGCTGACAACAATGCGTTTGCTGAGGTGTTGGCCGTATTTTTGCTGCTTGACGTCGCTTTTGTTCATATTTTTTATTAGCACTGGAAGTGGGCAAAGATTATTTCCGGCAGATTTCCGGCATTGAAGCTGCCTGCCCTATGCGGTGCTGTTCGGTGCTGTGGCGTGATAACAAAATTTAATAAACAATATGTTGATTTCCACTCATTGTTGCGGCAGCAAACTAGCAAAATTATATTTATTGCAGCGTGTTGCGCTTTTTCTAAGATGTGCTGAAGTAGCTCAAGTCATGGACACTGCGCTATTTGGTGCTGAAATAATAATAAAATACTTGCAAATAATAATAAAGATAATGTCTCTGACTATTCGGGATGTGCATTAGATTCGCCTGTTTGACTATGAAGTCGCTATAAAAATCCAATGTGTTGTAAATTGCTTCAACTAAAATCATTCATTAAAAATTAAGTGCGAAAGTCGATTTCGACCGACGTACTTTGCATGCTAACTATTCTCTTTTTTTATTCTCTGTTTCCTATTCTCTGTTTCCTATTCTCTGTTTTCTTTTCAATCAGCGTGGATAATAACTAAGCCACATTTGGTTAAGCAACTGAAATATCCAGAAGGCCACAGCTCTTCAGAAAACTTCAGATTATTTCATAGATCCTCCACTAAGTCCTTCTACTTTTGTGTTTTGTAGCAGATGACTATTTCTGGGCACATATTATCAAAGCCCAGATATATTGACACAGATAAAGTAGTAGTATTAGATAAAGAAGAAGCATACTCGCATTAAACGCCAAATACTCTAAACTTTACAAGGGCTACGAAATCGGGAGACGTCCTGTAATTAAATTATATCTGAAACTACTAAAGTTAGAAGGACGAAGTTCAATGATGTGGTAGTGTACATATTAGTCCTTAAGATGTATTTTTTTTCCAAAAAAAAAACTATTGAAAATGTGCAAGGATATTCAAGGATACAATTTTAAAAGGGCATTTTCAATAACTATTCGTCCTTTTGCACCAAAACATTGAATTTTTTAAGTTTCTACGGATCTTTGTCTTCCATTTGATACCCATATTGTTATTCTATAATGCGCTCAATTAAAAAAAAAAATTTTAAATTAAAAAAAAAATAAAATTTTTTTTAAAATTGATTAAAAAATTTTTTTTTTTTTAAATTTAGTTTCGATTCTTAGTTAGGGCTGTTTAAATTCGACCGTCTAATTCTATGGCTAGCCGCAAGAAATAGATGAGAATTATAAGAAAATGCACAAATGCACTTTTGGGACGCAAAAGTCAAAGAAAAATTGCCAATCGCCGTTTAAATTTAGCATTAAAACGTAGTCGCCCCACCGCACAGTGATTCGACTCCATACAACCGCGGGACAAAATTAGAAAGAGTGGTACGTTCTTCATAAAATTTGGTATCCTAGTTAATCATGGTCTGTTGAATTGAAATCTAAATTTTGTTTTTCTTAAACTTTTGTAGGTTGGAAATGTCTGAGACTTAAATTTGCAAATTTCGTCACTTTTGGAAAACTACAACACAGTGACTACATTTTTCAGATTTTACATTTAATCGGTAAAGTCAACATTGATAATTGCAAAGAGTAACAGAAATTGTCTTAGGATCCTTTAGTTTTGCAATAAAAATTATGATAGATAAATAATAGACGTATGTTTTGCTTTTTTGCAGTTTTTTCAATTTTTCATGCTGATTGCATACTTTTAGGATGAATAAAATAAATGTTGTCAAAAAATAGGTGTTCAGTCCACTTTTCAAATTGAATTATTTTCTGAGATCGGAAGACATCCGAGGATATAATTACATTATCCAACAAAGAACGAATGCTTCTTAAAATTAAAAAAAAAACCGAGAACATACTTTCACATACGTTTTAGATATTTTCCTCTATGTAAGTTTTGCCAATTTTCAGATTTTTAATATAGAAAAATATTTTAAATTAAAAGTGACGTACAAGCTTCAGCTCTGTAAATTTTGAGAAAAAACTAAAAGCGAAAATGGCCACATAATTTCTTAATCTATATTGAAAGTTTTAGCAACTTCTTGCAAACCATGTATTTAAAAAATTTTTTTTTTGCTCAATAGACTTAAAAACAGAAAATATTTTTTTGTGAATAAAGTTTCAACTTTCAGCCGCTTTTGCACATACACTAATTAATTCTTAGCACCGATTTTTTGAGGTTTTCTTAGTTGGAGTTTTACCTTTCAAATGACAACAAAATCGTTCAATTCTGAGACTATAAATATTTTGAATTTTGTCTATGGAACGAATGACTGCGCATTGGGCCAAATAGGCCTGAGTGCGTCTCAAACAAAAGCAGCGATCCTAACATAACTTTACTTTTCTGACAACTGTCATAGGGACACGAAGACGTAGAGGGCGTGTAATAAGAGAACAAGTGGATCCTCTTCTTCGGTTTTACAGCTTCATTTGCCTGATAACTTGGACTCATTCTTTTAGTATGAATCGATGCAGAGGATACAAACACTTACTTACTTAGTTGATTGGCCATAACCGGGATACGGCCTGCCGCAAAAGCTCTCTCCATGTGACTCTACAAACAACTTTTCCATATTTACACTGCATAGACTTTTCGTGCGCCTCCAGCTCAATACTGACCAGATACGAAGCGCTGTCTTAACTACTTTGAAAAAATTTAATTGGATATTTTTTGTCTTTACTTATTTGAATGTTTTTGTGCTTATCATTCAATCGTTGATAGCTAATCAAATAAATTACACTACTCGACAAAAAATGGGTCAATCGCGTGCACCTAAAAACAAAAGTATTTTTTAGACTAACTTTGGGCCACTAAATACGAAACTGAAAATCAAAACTTTTTTTTTAAATCTTCGAAAAACCAGTTTTTTCACTGTTGTTTCAGTTATGAGCAAATATCTCGTAAACGAATCATCCGACTAACACAAACTGTGCGTCAGAAAATAGAAGATGAGAAGATAATAGCCTTTCCAGCGATATATACAGATTATCCAAATCAGATGAGATTTTGGGAAGTTACTCACGGTGAAAGTTGTAAAAAATGGAAATTTTTCGACCAATTTAAAATATCATAAATTGTCGAATGTTTTTTTTTATAGATAAAATAAATTATCTCCTCTGGTTTTAAAATCGAAGATGAAAGATATATTATCAATCAATAAAATTTAAAGAAAAATGACAAAGTTATGAAGCACTTAGTTTACATTTACATTACGTTTATTACACCGTGCGAAAAAAATTTTTTTTTGCCGAGACCCATCCAAATGTTGATATAGACGTGAAACTAGAGGTCATTTATAGTATCCTGGCATAGTCAGTTTTTCATTTTCTGACCCAAAAATCTTCTTAATGGACTTAAAAATTTTAGGGACATACACATTTAAAAAATTTTTTTTAATATTTGCGTTGGTGCAATGATGAAGATATCGCACACGCACTACAAAAGTGACACAACTCAAAATTTTTAATTTTCGGGTTTATGTGTTAATACTGTGCACAATGCATCAATCTACCAATAAGCAAAAGCTCAGTATATTTTGTTGTTGTAACCTGTTGCAAAAATACAGTTAGGTCTCTCTTTCTGTCAGAAGTTTGATGCTATTTGATCGCTGAAGCTCAATGCAAAAGTATCCTAACTCAAATTTTGACACTTTTGACGAAATACATTTTTGTTGAAGTTAATTTTAAGCAAAGTTCTGACAATTTTAGTATAATATATTATATTCTCAAATAAAAAAATTAATTTCGAATTCTCAAAATTTTTCTTTCGACTTTTTAACTGTAATTTATAATTATAAAACTCAGCAAAAGTGACATAACTTAAAATAATTCCGTAATTATTGAATTAAAATATCATCAAAACAGTCACAACTCAAAATTTTGGGTTTTCTAGTGTAAAATTAAAAAAAATTCCTGTAACTTATCCTAAAGCATAATCTGTAAGGATTTTCTACTGAACGGTCTATACGTTATTTTAAAAAAATTGTTATTTACCTCAAAAACAGTTTTTTGCGTTTCCTGCAAAATCAAAAATTTTGAGTTGTGTCACTTTTGTAGTGCGTGTGCGATATGGGTATCAGATAAAAGAGGAAAATTGTCTCCTTTTAACTAAATTTTCTATTTTGAACTTTCAGGACCAAAATATGTCAGGTATGGAAAACATAAATGTTTTGGATCTCAATTTGTAGATTCATACATCTAAATTTTATTCTATTTCGTTAACGAGATATATGTTCATAACTGAAATAAGAGGGAAAAACTGGTTTTTCGAAGATTTTTCGAAAACGCTTCTTAAAAAAATTTTTTGATTTTCAGTTTCGTGTTCAGCGTCCCAAAGTTAGTCTAGAAAATACTTTTATTTTTAGGTGCATTTTCGTGTCGAGTAGTGTTATCGATGGATGTGTAATCGGTGCCCCCAGTGATACCGATGACATGTTTTCTTGTCAGATACGATTATTGTTATACTAAAATGAACGGTGAAAACTCCTACATGATCATTATCGTATCCTGATCATTATGTGTCACATCATTATGTGTACATGAAAGAGTTTTCGAATGACTCTAAGCCTCACTGCACACCACTTAACCGGGCAGCTAGTCACCCTTGCTGACTGCCTATTCAGAAGAGTTGATAGAATCCACTTGAAAAGAATGCAGAACGCGTTAGAAACAGTGGTGCCATCACCATGTAAAAACTTACCATCTTCAAAATCCATTTACGCTTCGCTGCCATTTGAAAAGTCAAAACTCTCTTAAACTTTCGTTTAAATATCAATATTAATTTATTTAGATTCCACTTCAGATTCATTGACTACAATTTCATTCAACAAAACTTCATTATTTGCATGTATAATTTCAAAATCTCATCAGCTCATCAACGCATACAAAGCATCTATTTAGTTATAGGTATTTCACTTAAGTACAATACAGACGTAGGCATTTCTTAATTACATACATATGTAAGTACGCTAAGGAGAGAACCGAATCCATGACAGCAGACCCATACATACAAACATACCATACAATTCGCCCAATACTACGATAGCATAATTATTGCATAAACTATTTGCATGTTCGTATGTGTCTGTGTCCTGTCGAGTTTGTCCAGTTACGGTTGCAACTCAGCGATTCAATTACAAATTCATTGCTATGCTTATGCAAATATTTACCTACGCGCTAATAAACTTTTTACAAATCTCCATTATATTTTTTTATATTTCGCATATGCTATACATAGTTGTTGTTGTTATTGTTATTGTTGTTCTTTTACATACATACTACATGAGTGTATCTAAATACGCTCTGATAGTGTTCAACTTGCACATCGGCATAGAATGCAAAGCATGCAGCATTTTTCATATACAAAGAGCCGAATGCATTAGCGTTTCTTTTGTTTGTTAGTCTGTGTGTATTTGTTCGATTGTGTTGAGGTGCATGCGCGCATTTAGAATTTAATTTGTTAGCTTTTGTGCCAAATATGTATGTGTTGGCGTTTGCTTGGCAAACTACAATGCTTTATTTAATTATGTGTGTGTGTGTGTGTTTGTGTATAAGCATTTGCTACAATTAACTTTAATACTGAACTTAACTGCTCTTAACTGGTTTTAACTGCTTAACGATACGAGTACTTGGGTTCGCGGCTGCGGAGATTTGTCCGAAAACTGCGCTGCCCAATTGATATGAAGACTGTTGTGTTGTTTTTCTATGGTACAATAATAGGTTTGGGTTTGGGTTTGATTTCGGTTTTGCTCATTGAGGGCGCAAAATTCGCCAACACTTGAAATAGCTCGGATGTTGATGGCGACTGTGATTCTTTTGACTTGAACTTTGGCTTGGACCGATGTCATGTGAAATAGTTTCGAATTCTGTTCAACTTAATGCGCATTTTATGCTTGAAAGGTCCTTTGGGGTACTTAAGTGCCTGTCAAAGTAAATTTCAAATATTTTATGGCTAGCTGCAATTTATTCTCTTGGGCTTGCGAATACCAATTTTGCACATGTATTTGAATACATATGAGGACACATAGATAGAGTACGAAATCAATGTGTATAGCTTAAGTATGAAAATGTTGCTGCCAATTGTAATTGTAAGAATTATCATTTGATATGTGACTTCAGAGTGGAAACAAAAGAAAAACAAAACATTTAGGACATTTTGTATGCAGAAACAAGCTGAAACTTTTTAAAAAAATAAATTTTTAAAAAAGATTATAAAGCCCGAGTATCATTTAACAGAAATTGTAAACAACTCATTTAGCCAAAAAGTGACTTCTTAGCTCGCTGTGCGACTATTGAAACAGGCTCCAAAATCAGTAACAAAGCAATGTACAAAATTACAAGCAGTGGCCCACAATTATGCTTTCAAGGTAATCACCGAATTCACAACTCTTGGAAATGTATTTTCTTATTTTCACAATGTCAGTTTGGCGATCAAGCGATGATAAAATTTGGTTAATATGAGGAACTATGGCTTTAGTAGAGACAATTGAATAGCAAAGACTGCTTTCGACACACTGAACTTGCAATCTATAAAAAGCCGAAAGAGGAAGAGAGAGATTTTTTAAAATTTATTTTATTGTCTCTGGAGACAATACTTTCTATGTACTTTTTCCTCCTTCTGAACCCTGACTACATCAAAATCTTCTCACTACAATCCGACTACGGCTTCACTTTGTCCCACACAGAAAATTCCTAATTACCAGAACATTCTTAAAAAGAACATATATGCTACTTATTTTGACCTTCGGTACGGATCTTGTAGCTGAAAACAACGCTAACAATTCACTGTAATATCATAAAGATAGAGTAGGTAGGTAGGAGTCGCTGTCCCGAGGCAGAGGCCATCTTGAGGCCTTGAAGACCAAGACCGCTCACTCATTAAACCCCTTTGAGCTTCTCACGAAGCTTAGTAGACTACGAATTGTCTTATCGGCTAGAACCCCTGAACTATCGAAGAAGAATTTGCGCAGGTAGCACATCCTTCCCCGGGATATTTTTTTCCTGGTCCATACATTTGCGACAGAAGTCACTTAAAAACAGCCTCAACCTGTTTTAATCTGGTCCCTGCTAAGTGAGATAAACTCTCCACAATCTCTCTAGAAAGCGAGTGCTCGGTTTCTCTCGCACAAGTTAACTGACCATTTTATCGATCAACACTTGTGACTGATATTTGGCTAACAATTTATTTCATTTGATTTGATCGACTGACTTTTAACTTTGTACATTTGTGACCCTTAACTAAAATTAAACATACGACTCTTTACTAAAAATAAAAATACTCATACGCCCCTTAACCATAACCACTCACACAATCCTTAAGTAAAATTACTCATACGTTCCTCAATGAAAATTACTCATACGACTCTCTTCTAAAAACAAAATCACTTATACAACCCTTAATGAAAATTACTCATACGACTCTTTTCTAAAAAAATTACTCATACGACCCTTAACCCTTTCGCTATTTTGTTGCCATATGGCAACATGCTACTTTGTGGACGTCTGAACCTTCTGTGATTTCAAGAGTCTATTCTTTGTTGGTCCTTAGAATAGTTTGAAGTTTTAGGAAAAATACGAAATTAATAAACTGAATATTAAAGTTTAAAGAGAAGTATACATGTTTTTTTAATGGTATATCTTGACATAGTAAAGGAAGAAGAAGCAGACAACTTTAGAGAACTTTTTAATTTGACGTTTTCTTTCAATATAGATACTTTTTTTTTAATTTTGGCTGAAGTAAATGAAGAAATATTCAAATTTTCGTTATGCGTAAAAAGTTTTGTGTTTAAGTAATTATTACAACCACAACGATGTGGTTGTTCTCATAGAAAAACACTTTCAAATAAAGGGTCCGAGTATAAAAATTAAAAATTTCTTATGGAATGTTGCTAATGTAACCACATAGAAGCCTAAAACGTAAAATTTTAAATTTTAACTTTCCCAAGTAAAAACCTGTAGCGAAAGGGTTAATGAAAATTACTCATATGACTCTTTTCTAAAAAAATTACTCATACGACCCTTTACCAAAATTACGCATACGTCTCTTTTCTAAAACTAAAATTACTCATTCGCCCCTTTACCAAACTTACTCATACGACCCTTAATAAAAATTACTCATACGAACCCAAATGAAAATTACACATACGACCCTTCATGAAAAATACTTATACGAACCTTAAATGAAAATTACTCCTACGACTCTTAATCAAAACTACTCATACGACTAATTTCTAAGACTAAAATTACTCATACGCCCCATCACCACAAGTAGTAATACAATCCTTAATAAAAATTACTCATACGACCCTTCACGAAAATTACTCATACGACCTTTAACATAAAATTACTCATACGACAATGAAAATTTCTCATACGACCCTTAACAAAAAATTACTCATACGACAATGAAAATTTCTCATACGCCCCTTAACAAAAAATTACTCATACGACCCTTAACAAAAATTACTCCTACGACCCTTAGTGAAAATTACTCATATGACTAAAAATGTAAATGCCGATGAAAGAAAAGCGTTATGAGGACCCAGAAGCCATCCAAAATGTTTGTACCTACATTCTGAAGCACATCACGGTCAGCGATCTAAAACAGTAATTCGACTTAAATCGCTGTGTTGAGTTCGAAGCAGCCTATTTTAAATGAAATAAATAGGTTTTGCCTAACAAATGCGTTGTTAATATTTTTAGAAAGCCTAGTTTATTTTTTACTCAGTTAAAATTAGTTCAGAGTTGAACTTTAATGTATATGAAATTAAATATAAATAATCGTTTAATGCATCACTGAAATCTGTACAACAAAATACAAAAAAAATATATTTCTACAATTTAAATTTAAGTGCATACAAATGTAAATATATAAACAATAGAATAAAAATTTCAAATCAAGTGAAATGTAAAATACTTGAAACTATCTGTAGGCGATTTGAAATGAAATGCGAGTTGAATAAAACTGAAACTGAATTGAGTTGAGTTGTAGTTGAATGGAGTTGCGAATAACTATAATTGCAATTAAGCTGAAATGTTGTTGTCGTTGTAGGACTTTGGCAGTGTTCGGTCAACTCACGCGTGCTTAAATGAACTCTCACACACACACGCACACACACACACTTATGGGCACACCTGTGCAGCTTATACTGAAATATTGCCTGCATGTGCCAGTGCCAGTGCTGTCTGTTGGGGGGTGTGAAATTAATGCGCCTACAGCATGCGGAAAATTGTTTATTTATTGCCGCAGCGCCAGCAACTCGGCCAAGCCAGCCAGGCCGTGAGTGAAGCGTTCACAGTACTCGCCGTTCGACGGCAGTTTTTCCGCCTTTTATTATTACTTTTGTTATTGTGCAGCGTGCAGCTCTGCTGGTGCTGCTGCCAATCGGTTTGACGCTGTTGTTGATGTAGGCCGGTGGCTGTCGGCTGCTGGCTGATAAGTAGCAAAACATGAGGTCGTGTGTAATTATGTCAAAGTTGCAAGTTAATTGCAACTGCGTGCAACTGACGCTGGTGATATTAATTAAATTCATCCAATATGCAATGCTGCCTCTCGAGCGCGTGTGCCCCTAACTTGACACACATACACAAGTGCGAAACGCTTGTGCGTGAGTGTGATTGTGAGTGTGGCTGTTGCTGTGGGTGTGAGCGTTGCATGTAGGTGTTGCTGCAATTGATTGCCCGTCGGAAAGTGTACTAATTTTATATGCACATGAACGCACTCGCACACAAACACACGCACCCACTCGCACTTACAACTGCACGCACTAACATATGAACGAACATATGTGTGTGTGCGCAAGTGTCGTGATTTATTGCACTAAAATTGTTATTATTTAAATTTAATGATGTTATAATTAAGTGTTGCAAAATGCAGTTAGTGCCGCAAGCGCAACGGGGGGGTCATTACTTTTTTTCAGCGCCATAGAAGCTGACATTTTAATGGAGTGTTTTGCGTATTGAATGGACATTTTATGAGTTTGTTTTTTTTTTTTGCATGTTTGCGAAGCGCAACAAACAACGATAGCTGGAATGTAATAAATAATGCCGTAAATACACAACAGGCTCAAATTTGCCACAAAAGAAAAAAATCAAAATAAGTGCAAATAAATGCTGGCCCGGTTTTGTGATTTTTGTTTTATGAGCAACTGCGCAACTTTTTAACCACGCAACCAGCCGCACCAACAGCCGACGACTGTTGCATCGCCATGCAGCGAGCATGCAGCAGATTGTGTTTGTGTGCTTGTGCGAGCGCAAATAAATGTGACAATTTTTATTCAATAAATATCATAATAATTTCCGCATAATTTAACCTGTTATGTAAATTATTAATTAAATTGAAACAATATGATTTTCACTGTTATGTTGCCGCAAAATCGATTGCGGTCGACGAAAGTCACGTCACAAACATAACGTAAAAAATTTGCAAATAATGAAATGGCTAATAATGGCCAACACCATGTAATCACGGCGCCATTTACAGCATCAGAGTCATTAGTCATTATGTGCATAAAAAGCGTGAAGCGCACAAAATGGCAAACTGCATGAAAAATGCGTTCGATGTCACAAACAAGATTTAACTATCGGCAAACATATTGAAAAATTATACACATATGTTAAGTAAGTTTTATGGTAATTTGGTGTTAATTTAATTGATGTATTCATTGCCACCTTCTGTGTGATTCAACCTCACAAAACTTATATATAGCAAGCTCGAAGCAACTGTTAGTATACAAAATTTAAGTATACCCAAATGAAAGGAACTGCAGCTTTATACTGGTTCCAAATTCAAATTTAAAGCGTTTTTATGAGTGATTTTACTCTCAAAGATTTGCTTTCGCCATCTGAGAGAGCAGTCACCAAAAGAAAGACATATTTTTCCTAAATTATGATATTTTCATTGAACTATAAGCCAAGTGTCTTCTCAGATTTGAGTCTGAAATTAGCCAAACCACGGAGAACAACGTCAAATAGTCAGCCCAATCACGTTCCTCGATGAGTGCTCGTCGGAAGTCATTTTTGTGAACTTACCCCGAAAAGCAATCACGTTACTCGACGGAAATTTGAACTTTACAACGGGAACTTTATGGAAGGAAAAAGCAATCATATTACTCGACGGGAACGAGTTTTCTGTCAAAATTGCTAACTTTTCATTTTGAAAGGGAGTCAGTGAAAAACAAATGAATTTATAAAATTCGACAGAAGAAATAAGGAATGCAAAATTTTGTTAAATTTCAATGCAGATTTGGTTTTGCAGCTCAATTGTTTGTTCACCTGTGGTGCAGTGACAGGTACATAAGTGCCATCTACAACCATTAGAACATTTGGCATTTTTGATTTGCCATAAAACCACAATCGCGCAGTAATTTCTTCTTCTGCACTCGTTTTCAATTGAATCCATTTCGGCCAAAAACTTCTTACAACATGTCCAAAACTTTCAAAAGTATGTACATATGTTGGAAAAAGTTGGTATCCTTTGTCCTTGCTTCTTGCGATGCCGCATCGGTAAGGATATGAAGGACCATTCAAACTTAATAGATTGTATTGCTCCACCTACGAGTACATCTTCAGTGCCTTCCTCGCGCCTGGAAGCAGTAAGAGTGCAAATGCTGTCCATAACCTTTGTTTGCACAAAATATTTTGCACAAAATGCAAACAAAATAAAAGCGTTTTTTCTTCGAATTTAAAAACAAATTAAATATGACCACTTTTATTTATTTGAATAGAAAATATTTGTTGGCATAAAGGCCTCAAATAAAAAGTAAGTCCGCCACCATTTTTCGCTCTTTCGAACATATGGTAGCTCAGTGGAAAGTGAAAGGATCAATCAAAAATGTGTGAAATATTCGTGAAAAGATTTTCGTCGCGTTAGCTGACTGGGCTGAATACTATCGAAGAATAATAAAAATAAAAATAAGAGATGGTGCAGGACAACGCAAACCATTACAAGTTATACAAGGAGCATCAAGCTACTTATTTCTCAATTTGCCACTTTGTATTTTTGTCCATAATAACACATTACCGAATTTTGAACCACTTCAAAAATTCTCGACATGAAATTGCAGTCATAATTAAATTGAGGCGGTGTTCATGAAAAATTAGATAACAAAGCTAAGAAAAAGAAGGCTTTCAACCAAAAAACGTAGACAAGAAAAAGGCCATGAACAATAATTTTCTAAGCACTAACTATTCACTTTAAAAATATATAGAATTATGTATATTAGCATTTGAACATTTTCATTTCAAATCTTAAGTAGATTGAAAAGAAGAATAACCATTAGGTCTAACAAACAGGTAACAGAGTCTAAGCAGCGAATTCTTCACTACTTCAGTGAGATATATAACCTTCCTTTACTCTCCTCTTGGTGCTTCCGCAGATACACCGCAGAGTCATATCCGGCGTGTTGACCGGACACTGCTTAACAGCAGCTGATACGAAAAAGATGAGCGAGATGATACAAAATCGGGCGAGTACAGGAAATGCAAAGAATGTCATAAGTAGAAAGCTAAAGCAGATTCTGTGCTTCTGTCCGGTTCTAGCGACATCTCGTCTTACATGTTGGGAGCCCATATTTCCCTGGGTTGGGTGGGCTCCCACAACGTGATAACAAATTTCTGCTCAAATTCACTAAAAAC
Source organism: Melieria crassipennis (assembly GCA_963668005.1). NCBI lineage: Eukaryota > Metazoa > Arthropoda > Insecta > Diptera > Ulidiidae > Melieria > Melieria crassipennis. The sequence continues at coordinate 34,810,571 of OY764962.1, read as the reverse complement.
ATAGAGTATTTGTGTTTACTTGACCAGTTCTTAACGCTAAGGGACTCCGTCAGGTACGGCTAAGAACCCAACAGGGTCTATTGTGGGGGCGATTTGGTCAACCAGCTTGACATTACCTTCTATTGGTTTGTGGAATAGACAAACAAATTTGCAAATATGTACTCACATATTTCTAAAAAAATGAGATTCTGAAAAGAGAAATATATGTGCATTTAAATTAAAGACAAATTGTATTTTTCTTTATCACTGAATTTACTTCATCATAGCTCGTTTAACTGAATCTTTCGAATATCTTGAAAAACCTATAATTTATATTATTATATATTTTAAAAACAAACTTTTATGTACCTGACCTGAAAGTACCAAATTTTTTGGGTAATGGAAAGCTAGGAATCGAGTAATTGACCGCTTTAAAAATTTTAGAGCATCCTTTCTAGGCCACTCTTCAAATACACCCAAACAACATTTTTAAGGATATTATTTATTTAAATTTATTTGAATGCATTTAAATTATTATTTAAATTATTAATTTTAATAATTTAATTTCAAACTAGTTATCCGATAGAGCTAACGTTCTAACTTAACCCATTAAGCCCTGAGCGTTGCGTTTACGCAACGTTTGGGAATTTCGCTATATTAAGTAATTCATAAAGACATAAGACTTGAAAATGGGTAGAATTGGATTAGAATTGATCGTTTTAGGTTCTGCCATACTCAAATTTCAAAATTATTTAAATATTCATACGTTTTTTTCGATCCAAAGTCAAAGGTTTTTTTTGGGGAATTTTTGAAATACAACCAAAAATACTTATTCTTCAAACCTATCAAAATCCCTTATTGGGCTGCATTTTGCAATGCTAAACTATTAAAAAATAAGTTTTGAAAATTTTTTATTTTTTAAACAAAAAATATGCTGTAAGTTTTGTGTTGCGCGAATGCAACGTTGGGCCTAAACACTGCCAATTTTCATACAACGCAACGCGTGAAAATGTCAAAATCCAAGCAGCTGATATTTTATTGGCACATTTTATTTTCCGCAAATGTTTGATTTTGTTTATTTGTGTAATGTTTGCGAAAAACGTGACAAAAAAAAAACATGGTATGAATTTTTTGCTTGATTTTTTTTCTTGATTAGGTCAATTAATAAGATTGTGTAAAATTTTATGGAAATCGTACAAGCCTTTCTGGGGTCAGGTTTTAATGGGTTAAAAGCCCACCCAAAGCAAGAAAGTGTGTCCAATTTTTTTCAAATTGTCCAATACCCTTTTCTGAATTAATTACGTGTCTCTGCTGCTATCAATGGCTTTAAAAATTGTGCCAGTGACAGACATGTGTGTTGTGTTGAGAAGCTGACATTAGCCGGTGAACATTTTCGCGCTTGCAAATTCTGTTTTCTAGAAAATCTTCCATTGTTACAATTTAATGACTCTTTAAAATTTCAATGTTCTTCAAACGATGGATTAATCACCCATTCTGTCCGACACCAACCGATTAAAGTAACCAACACAAAACAGCTAAGATCAGAACAAGAAAAAAATGCCAAAATTTCACTCATATCCATTCAAGTCAGGTCCTTTCATTGTGTTTTAAAACATTTAAACATTTAGTAAAATTGCGCCACACAAATTTCCAATCGCTGATCACACAAGCAAATCAGCTTGTTAAATCAATTCTTAAGCACGTCGATGTGTGCATACATAGAAATGTGAATGTGTGCATTGGTGCTTATGAAAAATTATTGATTCCATCATACTTAAAATAACACTAACCGCATGTGCGTAAGTAATCGCGCCGCAGCAAAATCACACACGCTTGAATTTTCCGCGTGCACAACCGAAGCAAAATATTTGCTTAATGAGTGAAAAAATTGTGCCGCATCGACGGACGTGACTGTGTGCGGACATCAATGTGGCACATGGTTTCATATTTGTATTTGTTGTATGTATTGCAGTTGCAATAACAACAAAATATTGAAAATTTGTATACATTTGTATGCACATTTTTGCATAATTCTGTGGTAATGGCAAATATTGCGCAATAATTGTCAATGAAAAATTGCAAGCAAACAATCGGCAAAAATTTGCGATTTCTTGCAACAAAATTTCAAATTTGATTTCCAATAAAAAAAATTAGATGAAAATTTAATGTCAACATAAGCAAAGCAAAATGCAATGATTGTCAATGAAAAATTGCAAGCAAACAAGCGGCAAAAATTTGCAATTTCTTGCAACAAAATTTCAAATTTGATTTCCAATTTTTATTGGAAAAATAAAATAAAAAAATTAGATGAAAATTAAATGTCAACATAAGCAAAGAACAAATGAATTGTATTAAGTAGGCGGATGTATGTTTGTAGTCTCTGTAGGTAGCAGTTAGGTAGTCTCTGATTGGTTCAATCTGGCGAATGCCTGAACGATATTTGTTCCTATTCAAATTAATATGAAGCACAGCCGCTTCGTTGCTCCATCTGGATAGTTCTAGGGCTGAATAGTTAGGTCCTGCGCAGTGCTTATGTTCTGGCCAAGTAAAACCAATAAAAAAAACACAAACGCTTCGAAAAGATTCCGTCACATTAGCTATCACTGCAAATATTAAAAGAACCATAATTTAAGCATCAGAATCGCCATCCATGAAATGAAATAAACAGAACAAGTTTGCTTCAAGCGAGCAGACAGCGACAGCTATAGGATGTCCCATTTTTGCACTGTTAGATAGACATGTTCCAATTAATTATGGAATATTATTATTACACCTTTATTGATTTTCAATGACATTTCAACATATAAATATTTGGCTCTAGGTCACCGATTTCTCGATTAGACGTCGGCCTTGAGCTCAGGAATTGTTTGTCGTTTATTTGCATAGACTGAATATTTCACAAGATCACAAAGAAAGAGATCGCTTGGTATTAAAGCGCACAATTTGGCGGCCAGTTGATATCGGAATTTTAAGGAGATGATTCGGTCTCGAAATTGTTCCAAAAAATCGATTGCTTTTCGATCGTCCCACTCGCGAAAAATTGGCATCACCGAGTCGGATGATTGCAGGAAATTGTAGAGAAATTAATGCCAAGGAAACCCTGGGTCGCTGCTGAACTTTGCTAGGAACACTCGCATTCTCACTGATCACTTTTACGTGAATACCCAACACTAATTGTTATCGCTAGGCACCCAAAAGGGCCTATGCGTGGCCTACTTGGCCAGCCACCTTACCTTACCTATTATTATTACTTAACAAGGGATTTCGTCCTCATGTCCTACGGTTCACCCAGGTGAATGAACAGCTTGAAAGAACGCTATACGGACCAAGGCTAAGCATGACGGAAGCCGGAGATAAAGTGGAGCTAAGCAATCGATTCGACTTACATCGTAAACGTACTGTGAAGCAGTTAGAAAATTAGATTAGTATTTCAAGGTTAACAAAGGTCCTGAGGACATTGGATTTTAATACAAAAGGAACACATAGGTATTCTACTCTATTGAAAACAATTTAGTGAGCTCAGTTCAAAGTCGATCAATTAGTCTCAATGTAGAAACGAGGGAATGATGCGAGGGGAACGACGAAGAGTGCGAATGGTTGTGAGTAATGAAGTCCTCTTTTGGCCTACAATTTAAAATTAAGAAATCATGCAACACTGAGTTAGTTACCAGCATATATTCTGGAATGACCACATAACAAATGTTGATGTAATGTTTCACTATTAAATGAGTGGCTCCCAAATGCAAATCATTTTCATAAATTTTTTTTTAATATTTCTGCATTTAAAACTTGTATTTATTATCTGTATTAGAACTCATTTTCATAACTAGAATTTTCTATAATAAAACGTACTGCCACAACTATCTTTCAAGCATCAATGCACAAGTCGTCTTTCGTAAATTTCAAAAACTCAACTCACTTTCATCTCACCTCATCTCAACTATTCACTGATCCAAGTCAAAGTTTTGCAGAAAAGCAGCCGTTTTGATTGTTCTGGTTAATGGGAATTACGTATCTTTGTATTTGCATGACGCTGGCAACATCAGCTTGTGGTGGGCTCATTGTTCATTCATGATAGTACAACACAGCGCTTGGTGTCGCTTCGCAATAACTTTACACTAATTATAACAATTTTGATTCACTCTTGCGCCGCACTTCGACTACATACATATACAACAACATGGCGGCTGGCATGTTCGTTATGTGCTGCAATTTATTGCACCATTCGCAACAGCTTTCCATGTGGCCATTTGCTTGCGGTTGATCTACTTGCCGTCACGCTTGCGCCCACATTTTAATATCGTCATTTTTTGTTGTTGTTGTTGTTCTATCAGCTAAGACGCGGCTTTAAATTAATTCAACTAATTGTTGCATTAGTACTAAGTTGTAATGACAAGTTTCATTTAAGTTTAGTGGAAGCTCCTGTTGCACGCCGACTTACGTGTACGTTTCTACAAGTTTCACTTAACGCCTTTCGTTCGTATTTCATTCACTCGTGCGATGCGCTCAGTGCTGTTTCCAACTGGTCGCTGTGCGAATGAAAATTATCCTCGGTTAAAATAATACAATAGCAACAACAATCAGAAGAGACAGCTTTGCTTACCTTTGTAGTAGACCTCGCGGTACATGGTCGGGCAGGCGGCCTTGCCGTTCACTTTGGTCGTCTTAAAGTCGATATTGGTGCGTATGGGCCGATGCAGCAGCGGCTGTGGCGGCCGATAGTTGTTGCCCAGCGGCGCTTTCGGATGATCGGGACTGCCCTGCATTAGGCGACGAAGTGCGTGCAACTATAAACCGAATAGAAATCGAAAAGAAATAATAATCCAATATGTAATTGTAATGAACGTTTGGTAAAGATTTCAATTCAGTGTTACACTTTTATAAATGTTATTTTGAAATACATTAGCTTTTTATTTAAACTTAAAAAAGTCATTGTGAATTAACACTGTGGGTCCCCAGAAGATCTCTATGCATTTTAAACTTAAAACAAACCTCATGATTTTTAATTATTTTTTTAATTGAATAAGTTCGGTATCCCCATACAAGAAATCAACACTTGATTTAAAAACGACCGAAATTTTACGTAAATTTTAATGGGATGAAAAAATACCAAATAAATTAACCCTTTTGTGTAAAGCCAGTATTTTAAAATTTTTTTTACATTTTAAACTTAAAAAAACAACGTCATGATTTTTAAATATTTTTTTATTTGAATAAGTTCGGTATTCACTTACAAGAAATACTTGATTTAAAAACACTTGATTAAAAAACGACCGACATTTTACGTCAATTTTAATGTGATGAAAAAATACTAAATAAAATTAACCCTTTTGTGTAAAGCCAGTATTTTTACATTTTTTTTACATTTTAAACTTAAAAAAACAACGTCATGATTTTTAATTATTTTTTTGTATTTAAATAACTTCAGTATCCCCATACAAGAATTCAACACTTGATTTAAAAACGACCGAAATTTTACGTAAATTTTAATGGGATTAAAAAATACCAAATAGAATTAACACATTTTAAACTTAAAAAAACAACCTCATGATTTTTAATTTTTTTTTTATTTGAATAACTTCAGTATCCCCATACAAGAACTCAACATTTTTTCAATGAAATGTGCAGCCCTAAACTATTGCAAACTTGAACAAACAAAAAATGGGATCTTCATTAAGATTGAACTAAGTAGATTAAGTAATATTTTGATTTTGATTGATAAGATCAATAAAGTATACTTTTAAATAAAGTAGGCTCTAAGTCAATCATAGAGTCGAGTTAGAGCATACTTTAACGCTTAAAGTATACTCTAACTTTAAAACAAGCAAAAGCTGTTGCTAAATCAGTTAGCAATGAGTAAAAATGAGCAGAAATGTCACTTTTTCAAAATACTCTGAATTCAAAAAACCAAATAAATTCAAATAAAAATGTAAAATGTTTCATTTCGAGGAAATTGAAAGAGATTTCAATATTATGAACGACGACATTGTGCGGAGCCGGATCGATGCCTTCGAGCTCGATGATGAGGACTTCTATAGTCGTTACCGGCTCGATAAAGTTGCTGCTCAGTTTGTAATTGATGTTTTGAACATTCAAGAACCAAGCAGCAAAAGAATACAATTGTTTTCTTTACCCCGTAAAGTAGGCAATAATTTTCAAATCAATCAGCTCTTAGTTTGTTTTGTTTATGTCAGAGATGGGCAGATTAATCCTCGGAAAATTGTGCAGTCGATTTTTTTAGGCTGCCGTCTGCTTTTCACAAGTAGCCAACCGTAGTCGTCCATTTTTTTTTTCAGGAAAACAAATATTCCAAAATAATTGATTACAAAATAAATCGGTATGGGCATTATTCCGAAAATAAATTCTCATTTGTAACTCCGAATTGCTAGTTTTTGTAGAGTTGCCGTTGCTTTTGTTTGCTGTTTCAAAAAGTCGCTGCTACGTAGAAGCATGTTCTAAACTGACTATGGTAACTGAAAAATTAAAGTTGACTTTATCTTTTTAGTATTTTGCTAACTAAAGCCGCGTTTTATGCGGGACTATGATTATGCGCCACTGGCTCTACACAAAAGTGTTAATTTTATTTCATATTTTTGCATCACATGAAAATTTACGAACATTTTTGGTCGTTTTCCAATCGGATATTAATTTCTTGTACGTGAATACTAAAGTTTTTCGATAGCGCTTAAGCCTCATACATCACCAAGAACAAAACAAAAGCTAAAGCCAAAAATATTCTTTATTTTGTCTTGCAAAAGTTTCATTTGGTATCCCTTATCAAAGTGTATTTTTAGCAGAAATAGTAAAGGCAAGACGAACAACAGCCTCCAAGCTAAACCGAAACCAGTTACCATATAACTATATGTAATAGTTAGTGGGGCATTTCACGTCAAACGGACAACCCAAAAAAAGTAAGGTCATTCATTTTGTTTATATTCTGGTCAGTCATATCGGGTGTTTTTTTTAGAGGTATAGAACTTCGAATTGAAATAAACTACAAGAAAATCGTTTTAATGTCCATCAATTTGGCTTTATTGGAAGGATAATTTTATGCCATTAATGTTTAAATATGATTTCGGGCATGTGGCCGCCGCGGCTGGCTCGAATAAAGCCAATTCTACAGGTCCAATTTTCAACCACTTTTTCGAGCATTTGGGGCCGTATGTCGGCAATAACGCCACGAATGTTGGCTTTCAAGTCCCCTAACGTTTCTGGTTTGTTGGCGTAGACGAGCGACTTCACATATCCCCAAAGAAAATAATCCAATGGTGTCAAATCACACGATCTTGGTGGCCAATTGACAGGTCCATTCCGCGAAATTATGCGCTCATCGAATGTTTCCTTCAATAAATCGATTGTGACGTGCGCTGTGTGGCATGTAGCGCCGTTTTGTTGGAACCACAACTCATCCACATTCATGCCATCCAATTCGGGAACAAAATAGTCGGTTATCATGGCTCTATACCGGTCTCCATTAACGGTAACTGACTCCTCTTCTGACTGGGTCCTCTTCAACATTTTGCTCTACAGCGGCAATTGTTTCTTCGGTGCGCACTGTTCGACGTCTCTGCGGATGCGTATTATCACATAGAGTAAACGTAGTGCGAAAACGACCCATGGTTAACCGAATTAATTGCTCTGATGGACGATTATGTCGACCATAAAATGGACGGAGCTTGCGGTAAACTTCGCGAACTGAACCATTATTTTCGAAATAAATTTGCACGATTTGCAAGCGTTGTTCTTTTGTCAACCTGTTCATGATGAAATGGGAAACCAAACTGAACATAAATGACATTAGAGTTGCCAGATTTGACCACAAAATGCCACTTTTATCTCTATTCGAAAAACAAACCTCTAAAAAAAACACCCTATACTTCTAGTAGGCGTGGATGTGTACACTAGACATGATTTAGTGCACGATTTTTCGATTTCGATGCTCCGCAACCTCTCATTTTATGCGGTTTGGTGAAAAAGTGCATGAGCCAAAAAATTTTGGGGCTAGAGTGGGGCTAAATGGCGTCGCATCGAGGTCAAAGTTCACAAAAAAGCTGGGAAATTCGACAAATTGCTCCACAGCTGGTCAGAAGTTGCTCTTAGAGGGTTAAAATCTATGACCGACCCCACTAGTTTTCCTTACTGAACATTTGTTTTACACATACTTACCCCCTATCTCCAACGCTTAATGGGGCTCCCATACAAAATGGTCTTTTTTATAAAATGGGCTGCCATTGCTCCCAGATTACGTCGAGATGTATCAAATGTATGACCGACACCCATTTATTTTCCCTTCCGAATGTTTCTCCCAAACATACGTACCCGCTAACTCCAAGTCTTAAGGGGGCTGCCATACAAAACTGGCCATTTTCTATGCCATTGGCTCCCCACTTGCAAATGTAGTAGTTAAGTAAGCGAGAAAACATCGTATCTCGACAACTACTGAACCGATTTAAATGATTTATTTAGCGAACGCCAACATTCTTAAGTACAAAAATACAAAATTAATTAAGGTTCAAAAGTTCACCACCAGATGGCGTCTCTCGTACGATCGGATTTGTGACGTTGTCAACTTTTGGGTTTCTACAAAGCAAAAATCAAAATGTATTGTCGAAACCCCACTAACCTCCCTACTTTGAATATAATTGCAATCGTAATTGAGTGCTAAGAAGAAATCATTAGATTTTTGTGAGAAAATGTGAATTTTCTATTCAGCCAGTATAGGTACTCCTTTCGTAGGCAGCTTGAAGCAAAACTTGTTTTGTATATCACAAGGCGTCATTATAAGTAGTATCTGATGAATTTCACGCCCCTTCCGACAGCATCGTCATCACAATGTTTTTGCATCCTGGTAACTCAATTATGAAACTGTTTTGCCTTATGTGTCAAAATACCCACTCAGGAAGTGGGTCTGACAAAAGAGAGTACTTGCTTTGGCTATCTACACTCAGTACACTCACGACTGCTCAAAAATTGAGAGTTGAACCAAAATTGAGAGTTTAACTTTTATTTTAATTTTAACTTTAAGGGCTAAAAGCTGCAACTGTCGTATTTTTTTAATTTCAAAATTAATTCATTGAAATTAAAACTCGCTATTTATTTAATTATTCAAGTATATCTTAACCATTTTACTTAAATAAAATGTAAGCAAGCAACAAAACTCATTGCGTTTATACTTTCTGGTTTTTTTATATCCTTAAAGTTTTAAGTGGGTGCCTATGGAAGACATGAACCAAATAATACATTTTTCACAACTCGATATTGTTACATTTAATTGAATAATGAATTTATCGATCAAGGGGATCTCTCCCCCTGATGCCCCCTTGGGCACGCCACTGCGTTCCATTTCGTTTATTTCAGTCGTTCGCACGAACTGTCTGTACTGTAGACATAACAAACTTACGAATAACTTTTTGTAAAATCGAAGCGTTAAAACCTTAAGTTAGCAGACACAAATAAAGTCAACCAAAGCTGTTGAAATGGGCTCATTCACGCCCAATGGCTGCATGAATCAATCAATCAATCAACACTGCTGATACGTGGTGTTACCTTAGTCAGCAGTTGAGTTGGCAGCAAAAATAAAAACCGGTATCTACTGAAACTAATTAGGATTAAACATTTAACTGCCTAAAGTCTCGAGTCTCTCATTATAATTCTGTATTTATGTAATAAATTTGGCATTTCCCACATTTAGACCAACAAAGATTGAAATGTATTTATATACGATTGATGATAACCCTCAAGCAAATCTTATCAGTTTGATTGATTTTTATGCATACATGTAATACAATAAGTTTTTGCTTTTATTAAACTTTTACTTGCATATTATGTAAGTACTTTTATACATATTTTCAATTATACAACATTGAACGAAATTCTATAAAGAGTTACACAGGACAGTTCACTATCAAATCGTTATTTCTTTAAGAATTCCAAAAACATTTAAAGTTCACTCGATGGCGCAGCTCCACACTTTTCAGCCATTTTTTTGCCACTGTTAGCCAATGCAATTGCCACGATGATCCCGTATTTCGCAGCCTGGTCGGGGTCTGCCAATGAAATTCTGATTTAAAATCCTGTCTCGTCGTTCGTTTATTATTATTCCCGTTGGTCCAGCCAAAACCGCTGCACAAAACAGCATCACAAAAGCAAATACATGTAGACATTTCATTTTTAAACGTTTCAAGTTGCTTTTTATTGAATTTGTAACTTTTGTTTATTATTTGTTTGCAAAAACTGAGACAAAGCTCGATGCGATAACAGCGAACTGCTCCGATGTGCGTCGAAATGTGGACTGTTTGGTGTTTTATGATAATTATTGACAGCACAACTGGACGGCACCTAGTGGCGCGCGCAAGGAGGTTTAAACCCCTGCCTCCCCTAAATATCTATTTGCTACAAAAATTGTGGGTAGCAGATGTGATCTCAAATGGTATTGGGCTCAAAAGTTATGCGGGAAATGACCACCTGTGTGCGCCACTGACGGCACTTGACTGTGGTTGTTGTTGTTGTTGAAAAAATCTGCTGCTCAGTGAGTGATTGAGAGTTATATGAGTTTTTTCAGAAGCTACACTGTGCGAAAAAGTTAACTTTTGATTGCAAGAAAAGAAAGTAATATGGACTTTAAGTAGAGGTAAAACCTCGCACGACTATGAAATTTGAATTTTTTATAATTTTAATTTTTTTTAGCGAAATAATGTAGAAAGATTCATATGGGATACGAATGGCCCATGAGTTGCAAAAAGATTGGATTTTCAATTTTAAATCTCATAGAGTTCATCATTAAACGGCATAGAGGCTGAGATTATGTAAAATTTCATAAACCGTAGTACTAGGAAAAGGTTCATGGACAGAATATCTGTTTGAATACAATTGTATCAATCACTTAGCGTTCGATCAAATCAGTTTGATCGCTTACAGTAGTAGAGACTAGACAGCATAAACATATTGCTAAAATATTTTTGATGAATCGATAGCTTCCAAGACCAGTTTAAGTGAATTTATTAAAATTAAAAGAAATAATTTTTATATTTGTAGTTTGTGATTATCTTTAGTGCGATTACTCATTCATACTCATGTAGTTTTTTATTTTTTATTTATACGTTTTGTTACAACATTTTAAAATAAAATTTTCTCTTTTTCAGCACATATAGAAATCTACATTATCTCTTCAAGAATTCCGAAACACTCATAAATTCTGCACACTCTCACAATCTGCGTTCAGATGTTTCAGGTTGCAATCGAGTATCGAGACATCTACCGCGGTGATCGAAATTTGTACAGCCAGATCTGGGTTGAGCTACAAAATTCATGGCCAGTGGCGGATTCCATATAATCACAACTTTCTCTGACTCTGCCCAAATCGCTATCGCGAGCAGCATGACTACGATGAACACTAACAGAAATTTCATTTTTGAGTAAATTACAAGTTTTTATAGAATTTGCAATTTGAGTTCGGCTCAGTGCGACTGTTTCGATTCGCTTTGCAATCGCGACTGATTGCGGTTTTAAAAGCTAATTGAATATTTACTACACCTTATCGCTACTGTACGGGTACAACTACTTGATTTATATGAGGTTTTTAAACTAAAAAAAAAATGACTAAATTTATGCATTTCTTTTAGTATGAGATTGCTAGATTTTCATATAAATGAGTTTGTACAGTATAGCACATTGATACATTGACATTTTTTGTTGCCGGCATTAAGAAAACACTTCGCTCCCGGCAACAAATTTATCGCCGGTAATATCGCCAGCGTATCGATTTCTGGTTACTGGTTACTGGTGACTGGTTATAGTCGCTCTAAAACGTCCGCCGAAAGCAACTCGCCTTGACGAGTGGTTTTCATATCGCCTGAACGTTTATGTTAAAATCTAAATAAATACATCATGTTGTTTGGAAAATTATAAATATATATATATATATATTAAGTCAGTCAGTTTTGGTTGGGATGGAATTTCATTTGAAGCTCTTTCATCATCACTACTTGCATACAAATATTCAATGTTGCTCTCATTGTCAATAAATACATCATTGTCATTAGACAAGTCAGAATTTATATTTTCCGCAATGCATGGTTTTTGGTTTTGGGAATCGTCTGGCTCAATATTTTCACAAATTATATATTTGTCGTATTATTGTGGCACATTCTCTGTTGCTCTTTTTTCGCACAGCACCTGAACTCATCATACTTATAGTTTTGGTGTTTGATGTTTTGAGCTTGAATCAATGTTGTTGATCAGTGAATCGTGAATAAAAAAATGAATAAAAATTTGTTAAATACGATCAATCTCACTGAAATACAAAACATAGTTCAAAGTCCTGGAAAACAAAGTGTTTTTGTTACAGTACACAATTTTAACACCATCCTTCTTGAAATTCTTCTTATAAATTGATACATTTTTTCGCTTTACGTTGTCGATTGTTATCAGTTTCTATTGTTTTTTTGTTGCATATGACCAGGGAAAGGATTTTGTGGAAATTGCCTTTTTTGTTTGCTGATAGATAGAGCATTTCTGATTGAAAATGAGCACGAATTAGGTCCTCCTGATTACAAATATACCATTTTTATTTTGCCTTTTTTTGCCTTAAAAAGGCAGTTTGCCTTTTTCACCCATAAATGCCTTTTTTTAGTGCCTATTTTACCTATAAATGCCACAAAATGCCTTTTTCACGATTTGTCAATCGCCTTTTTATTTTTCTTTCGTTTTTAATAATTTCCCACTTTTTTTTCGCAAAAATACCTTGAAACTAAGAAAAAATTAAGTGACAACATTGCAATTTCGTTAACTTATCGATGTTTTTACATTGATTTGATCATTAATAAGCCGTTATTTTTTGTTGTGCAGTGGAAAATTTAAAGAAAAAACATGCCAAAATCAAAAAGTTCGGTTAGCGCAAACATTTTATTTATTTTTTTGTGATACAAGTACTTTATATGAGAAGTTAAAATATGAATTTAAAATATGTACCAATATTTCAATTAAAATATCTTAGTTTTAGTTTTTAAACTATCTTTGAAAACCTTGATGTTCCTTTTCTTTAAAAAAAAAACGAGATATAAATATTGTATGTTGCATTTCAGATGAAATAAAATTATTAAAAAATACATACCGTTTCCCCTTTTTTTTAGATTTTTTAGTATTTTTTCTTATTTTTAAATGCCTGTTTTTGCCTTATTAACAGTTTTTGATGCTCTATTTTGCCTTTTTATGCAGTTTTCAGTGCCTTTTCCTGCCTTTCTGGCAGTTTTTAGTGCCTTTCCGTGCCTTTTTTGCTATTTTATTTTGCCTTTTTTATAGGTTTTTAGTCGCCAATTTGTTGCCACTGACGATTGTTGCCTAATTTTCACATTTCGCTTGGTGGGATTCTTATCAATAAAAATTCATATTCTTTCATGATTTATATGTATGTATGTGGGAGCCAAATAAAATTTAATATTTCAACTCTACTTCATATTAGCCCATTGCTGCCTAATGGGTAAAATGTTACCCATGAAAATTAATTTTTTTAAAAAATCACAAAAAAGTCAATGTTTGAGATCTCTCAAAACCATTGATAGGGATAGTTAGGGTAAAGATGGAACTACCTTAACGTAGTGAAGGTCATCCTAAAATTTCGCCATCTAGCTAGAGTTACCAGACTCCAAAATTCGTGAATTTTCCGGACGTGGAAAATGTGGCGAAACGTAGTGGCCTTAGAACTTCACAAAAATCTGCCTCCTAACTCACCTGGAAAAAATACAACTTTTGTTCACGTGTTTAGCTGCTCACTTCACAAAGTATGGAAAAAACTACCATTGCTGCCTAATGGGCACAAAATACCCTATGAATATCTCAGGAACCTGCAGAGATAGAAAGCTGAAATTTTGTTTCTGATCATTTTGGGTCACTTCTAGGTCGTGTATGAAATTTTATCAAAATTGTATGGGCGGAACTGGTACCCAGAAATGGGTTAAGGGGCACAACTAGTTTGACCGCCTTTAAAAAGGAGATTTTTGTTAATTTTGAATTTTGTGAAGTATTGCATCGAATGTTTTAAAATTTTGCAGATATATTTATGCATAAATAATGAATGCAAAGTAATTTTTTCAAATGAAAATATTCGATTTTCAGCAAGTTATCCACCATCTCCTGAGCCTTAAAAAAAAACGTTCTCCCACTGCTGCAGTGATTGTAGCCTTCGCAGTGCCTGAAATCAAAAAAACCAAAAATTTTACTTAACTAGGTTATATTTCCTATACAATGACCCTCGGTTGTAAAAAAAAAATAAAATGCAACAAAATGGCGGTTTTTTGAAAAAAAAAATTAAAATTTTGCAGAAAAATCTGATGGTTTCTGGCCTGGCATAATTATACTTTTCATCCTATCATTAAACTGGAGGGTCATTGTATGGAAAAACAAATACACAATTAGCTAAAAAAAGACCCAAGTCGATCGGATGATTTGTTATCAAGTTACAGCTGCAGCAAATTTGAAAAATGTAGTTTTGAGAAAAACGCGTTTAACAATAACTCAGGTACGGCCGTCAAGTAACGCGCCAATCTACATAATGAGAAGCTGCTATGTAGAAGGCTGTAACTCAGAAACTATTTAAGATTTTCACTTAAGATTTTAATATGTTATTTTTAAAGGTATAAATTATCGAAAAATGCAAAAACAAAAAAAACGAAATTTTCAAAATTTCAAACTTGTTGTGCCCCTTAAATCGTTAAAAAAGTGTTATCGCAAAATTCGTAAGAAAAAGAATTCCTGCACATTCTGGTAAGTCTAAAACAAGTACATAACGTTTTCAAACCAAACCAAACACCAACAACTGCCTTTCGAATAACCTACACTAACTATAGTTCAAACTTAAAGTCATCCACCATTAGCAAAATAGTCAGTTTAACCAATTAATTGCAAAAGTTCAATAACTTTATTGCGTCGGCCGGCGATGCCTTGTTTCCGCCCGCCCACACAAAACACCACTTAGCGAAGCGAGAGTGGAGCAATTGTGGTCTATTAGCGTGGCGCTGAGCTCATATAAATAACACACTTAATCCCAGCAGTCTCTCCTGACTCTCACTCGCCGCTCGCCGCTCGCTCGCCATGTCGCAAACGCTGTGTGCATATAACTCAATTTAACGAACTTAATTAATGGCTCATATTAAAACCGCTTCCTACACGTATACGAAACATAAACTTAAACTTAAACAACAACCACAACAACTACAAAAACTACATTGCATATGTATGTATTACCAAAATACTTTCTTTTGGTTTTGTTTTGAGCGCTTCAGCGTTGGTAATCAGTGGCACTCAAACTTGGTGCTTCCAAAGCAGAGAAGCATGATAGAGAATCTGTTCAACAGAATTAAACTGTTGAATTACATTTTTAAATTAAATTAAATTCAATTTTAATTTTTAATTAGTTAAATTTTTTGTTTATTTTTTTATTTATTTATTTACTTATTTTTTTATTTATTTATTTATTTATTTATTTATTTATTTATTTATTTATTTATGTATTTATTAATTAATTAATTAATTAATTTATTTATTTATTTATTCATTTATTCATTTTTCTAAAAATAGTTTTGTAATAAATATTTATAAATAAACCATAAATCATATTTTCAGTTTCCTGTTAAACTTAATATCTTGCAATTTCATGAAAACTTTGTAATTAGCCTGACAAATCGCCCTCTATTTTCATACTTATTTACATTTACTATATAACATATAAGTTAGGTACACTCTACAAAACCAAAGTTGTGGTTTTTGGACTTAAACAGTTCTCTTCATTATGGGTTCCTTGAAATTTTACATTAAACTTTGGGAAAAGTGGTTTATATCATTCATAAGAATAGTCTCAATATAGGACTCGATATAGGACTACTGAATGGAGTTAGAAAAAATACTACTTTTTTAATCTAAAAACAAACGCTACAGAAGCATGAAAATCGAATGGCTAATTTTCCCAAATAAATAATATCGACTAGTTATAGCCGTAACTTTTCAATACCATAGAAAAAAAACTCGAAGAATGTTAAAAGAACAGAACTTAGTACTTCTACTTAACACTTAGGCTTTTCAAAGGTTAATATTTTCCATCTTCATACTTTTGAAACCAAAACAAAAACCTTTTCCAAAGACTCAAAATGCAACACAAAATATAGTTTGAAGAACAATGGCAGACATTGTTGTAGTTGCTAGACACACGGTTGCTGCTTTGGCACAGCATCAACTATCTGGCAACAGACACTCACTCTGCACCTTTTTTACTCCTCGCTGCTTCGCTTATCTTGACACCAAGTTAACAACACATAATCTGTTCAATCTCTTTAGTGATTGGCTTCAACGCAAATATAGCAGAAGCTATGCATTTTATTCAAGTTCAGAAAGGTTAACTTGTAACGTAAAGATGATAGTTTGTAGGGAAAGATATAAAAAGTCCTTAAATACTTGAAAAATGGAATTATTTTCATCACACTTAAATAATTGATTTTTTTATTATTTAGTTGTGTTTCCAAATTGGCTCATGTCAAACACAAAAATTAAATCAGAATCAATTGAACATTCCAACAATCAACTGCTGTCTGCTGCATACTATCCGTGCGGCCACTGGCATCTGTCAGTATCGATTACCTGCACAATATCCATTACGAAAGTGCAACCGTGTTTACATGACAGCGCAGCCATGTTTATTTCTACAAGTGGTTAAGTGCGCTTTAAAAATGCAGCAAACCTGCACCGCTATTTTTGTTTCATTTATTTATAGAAAAGCGGTGACCATGTTCGATGGTCATATTCGATAATGCGGAAGAGCGGCGTTCAATATGCGGGGACTACTTGGTATGATTTATTTTTTATTAGAAAAGATAGAAATTATTTAAGGTGGCTTTAGTACTTGTTGGTGGACCTTCATAACCTTTGAACGATGGCTTTCAGATGCCTGAACAACTCCTCGCCTTCGCGAAGGACCTTTTTTCCTCAATACGCTCGTGATAACGATGCGAAATGCATGATCAAGCAGAAGTCATAATTAAGCAAATCAAACTTTTTAACCCTTTCGCTACAGGTTTTTACTGGGGAAAGTTAAAATTTTAAATTTTACGTTTTAGGCTTCTATGTGCTGATTTTAGCAATATTCCATAAGAAATTTTTTAATTTTTATACTCGGACCCTGTATTTTAGAGTGTTTTTCTATGATAGTCACCACATCGTTATGGCTGTAATAATTACTTAAACACGAAACTTTTTACGCATAACGAAAATTTGAATATATCTTCTTTTACATACTTCAGCCAAAATTAAAAAAAAAAGTATCTAAATTGAAAGAAAACGTCAAATTAAAAAGTTCTCTAATTTTCTCTGCTTCTTCTTCCTTTACTATGTCAAGATATACCATTAAAAAAACGTGTATACTTCTCTTCTTTAAAACAAAATATTCAGTTTATTAATTTCGTATTTTTTCTAAAACTTCAAACTATGTTAAAGACCAACAAAAAAATGTATTCTTGCAACCATAGAGGATGCAGACGTTCACAAAGTAGCATGTTGCCATATGGCAACAAAATAGCGAAAGAGTTAACCAGAAAAATTAAAATATCCTTGCAGAAAACGATATGTGACAGAAAACGATGATGACAAGGTTTGAGTCCCACAATAAATTAGTTCGTTTGGATAACAGCAAGCTGAAGTCTAACTCTACTAAACGGGTTGCTGGCTCAGCTGCACTCCTCTTCCGCACGAAGCGCCAGGTCTAAGATTCAGCCGGATCTGGAAAGCACAAGCTTTTCTATAACTGTAACCTATGTATAAGCAAAATACCGCCAAACTTGCTGACGGCCATCTGAATAACGAACCAACTTAAGTTAAACTAATCCAGCATCCTGAATAAAATTACAGAACAGAGAAACGACTCTGTAGAGAACAAGTTGGATTGCAAGTTTCATACAACTTGGGCTGTGCAGAGACAGTGGCGGATTCAGGGGAAATATAAGGGTCGACTTTAAAACTACACACAAATTTAAAGGCATTTTTAGCATTTTATGAATGTTAAAGAATTACTTCTACATTACATTTTATGAATATTAAAGAATTACTTCTTACCCCTCCAAAATATTTTTCTGAATCCGCCCCTGTGCAGAGAGCAACTCATTTAAATTAATTTAATGTAATGCTTAATTTTATTTTAAATGCTTTCAATGCGTGAAATGTATAGAAAATTAACTATTTAGTTGATTTTATTAACCCTTAGTTAACTCTTGTGCTACAGATTTTTGCTTGGGAAAGTTCAAATTTGAAATTCAACGATTTAGTTCCTTGTGTGGCTGTACCACGTACTAATTTTTCTAAATTTTGTTACAAAATTCTATTTTTTAGAGTGTTGTCATATGACAGCAATCAAATCGATCAAATAATTACATACACAAAAAAAAAAAATTTTTTACGCATAACTAAAAATCGAATATTTCCTCACTTACCTCAATTAAAATTATTTCAAAAAAATCTCTGAATTGAGGTAAAAATTCAAATTCAAAACATCTTTTGTTTTTTCTGCTTCTTCTTTCTTTACTACCTTTACTAAAAAAAACGTGATTTTTAATTTTATATTATTCCTAAAACTTCAAACTATTCTAAGGACCAACAAAAAAATTTATTCTTGAAACCATAGAGGGCTTAGACGTCCACAAAGTAGCATGTTGCCATATGGCAACAAAATAGCGAAACGATTAATTGATGAGATTTTAGCAGTCATATCCGTCTTCGCACTCCTAAATTGACATTCGCCGGTAACCAGTGTTTCCACTTTTATATTTCTACCGCAACAGTGCACTGCATCAGTGGCACACACAGGCAGGGATTTTGGGCGTTCAAACCTTGCCCCCAAACATACAAATTCCTGGTACAAAATATGGTTTCAAATGGCATCAAAAGTTATACGCAAAACCCCCTCAAAATGAAATCCTGTCTGCGCAGAATTGAAATTTGTGTGTTAGTATGGGAAATGGCATTTACCGTTGTAACCGAACTTCCTTACTTTGCACAGTTTAAAAATTTAAAGGTCGTTGTCATTACGACAATTACTGTTGATTACCCGTTCGGAGTAAAATGACTGCTGCTGCTGCTGCTGCATTTTTACGTCGCTGGAGACGGCGCCAGAATGTGATGGACAGGGATGTGGAGTAGTGCGAAAGTAAAATTTCGGCCAGTTGGGAAAACAATTGCCGGTGTTACATCCGCCCGTCTGCTCTCAGCCACCTTTGCTCCCCCTGGTGCTGGCCGCTATCTGGTGAGAATTTATAAAAAAAGCAACAACGAACACAGTCAACCATTAAAATTGCCAGCATATGAGCGCTGCGCAGGCAAGGCGTGCATATGCCCAGCGCGTTTTTTTTTCTCAGTTCTGCACTTTTTCTTTGGCTTCGTGGCGCTTTAATTGCGATTTCCGCTGCGTCGCAGTAAATGTCAGCGCCATTTTTCAGCTTCTGCAGCAATTTTCCTATTTTCCGGCGCATCGTTTTCTGCAACCTGTGCCTGCTCCATACACATACAACTATGTATATATATGTATGTGTATGTATATGTATATATTTTTCGAATTTTTTCTTCACTTCGTCCATGCTGAATGGAGTGGAGATGCTTTAATTTCGTGAATTATGCCAGCAAAGTGCAACACTCGCTGCAGGCAGATAATACTTCCGCGTGCACACACACACAGACAAATATGCAGACGCGCATGTACGACAGCCACCAGGCCGCCGCATATTTGTGCGCACTGTGTCGGTGGTGTAATCTTGTCTCATGGGCACCATCGAAGTATGGCAACACTACACTTGGCTTGACTTGGTTACGCTCGACGCGACGCGACTCAACGCGCCTCCACGCGACGCGCGGTGCTTTATTACTCACCACACTTGCACGCTTAATTAACATTTGCGTAAAATTTTTGGCGCATATTTATTTAAAGTTGACTCCCGCTGCATGTGAAGCCAGCGCACAAGTGACTCTGTGTGTGTGTGTGTGTGTGTGTGTGTGCGACGTGCATTTCACCAAAAGTCAACACGAAGATAATTTCAACTTTTGCTCGTCGTGTGTGTAAAACTTTGCAGCTTTTATGTTTCACGTAACCGAAGAGGATGCAAAAAATACGCTCGACTTTTGCTTTAATTTTTTTTCAATATGAAAACGAAGCACCTTAGTGCCGGCCATAAGCGGATTTTAGTAGTTTGAAAAGTTTTCCATTTATGCATATAAATTCACGGAGATGAGAATTGATGATGCCTGCAAAATACCAACATTTTCATACCTGTGTACATAAGCATTTGTGAATATCTTCTAAGAGTCAAGCGGACTTTGAGATTGCAACGTTAAGAATGCAACGCACTGCGGTCATCTACTGGACCGGAGACTTTTGGACAATACGCGGTTCCGATTTCATACAAGGAAATTTCATGAAGGTAATTTGTAGTTTGGAAAATAGTGCTCATTGGTATGATCCAAGCGATCCATACTTATATAGATTTAGAACAACAGCCAACCGGATGTGGCTTATTATTAGTCTGAGCTCGGCTGATACCAAACAAGAGAATGGGAACAAGGAATTAATTAACCCATTGCTGCCGGGTACCAGTTCCACCCCATACAATTTTGATAAAATTTCATACACGACCTAGAAGTGCCCCACAATGATCACAAACATATTTCAGCTTTATATCTCTGCACGTTGCTGAGATATTCATTAGGTATTTTGTACCCATTACGAAGCAATGGTAGCTTTTTTCCATACTTTGTGAAGTGATCAGCTAAACACGGAGGCAGATTTTTGTGAAGTTCTAAGGCCACTACGTTTCGCCACATTTTCCACGTCCGGAAAATTCACGATTTTTGGAGTCTGGTAACTCTAGCTAGATGGCGAAATTTTAGGGTGACCTTCACTACGTTAAGGTAGTTCCATCTTTACCCTAACTATCCCTATCAATGGTTTTGAGAGATCTCAAACAGCGACTTTTTAGTGATTAAAAAAAAAATCAATTTTCATCGGTAAAATTTTACCCATTAGGCAGCAATGGGTTAAATGGGAATCTAATGCCTAAAAATAAACATTGCAGATCGATGTGAAAGTGATTGGAGAGAATGTGGGTATTCCTAGCAAAGTTTAGAAGCGACTTGATGTCACGTTAAAAAAACTAAAAAGTTCCTATTTTTAGTTTTTTTAACGTTTATGGAATTTTTATTATTTTTATTTTTTTTATTTTTATTATTTATGGTACCTTAACTAACCGCTAACAGCTCCTTAGTAAATGGTTAGTGGCTTAGTAAATGTCGCTTAGTAAATGGATGGTTAGATTATGATGGGATTGTATGAGACTCATCAAGGACTAAATGGCCTGTTCTGGTACTGTAGGTTGTTAATAGATTTAAAGATGGAATGAACTCTGGCATATCAGACGGAAAACAATGCCCAGCCAATGCAAGAGATAATGAGTTCTGTAAGTTTGTTTCGAATCAAATAGAACTAAAATAAGAAAATACTCATGTGAGATCAAATAAAAAGTGTTGAGCGCTTAATGCCACTGGTTGATAGCTGAATAATAACTTGCTTGATGCTTTTGGAAACCTGGTTGAAATAGTGTTATATGGCCTAATCAGCTATTTAGCAGCCCTGAGGGAAACTTATCCCACTCGATTCTTGCCTGCCATTAAAAAATACCTTATTTAGTGGACTAAATGTGGTCCTTATGGCCAGTGAACCACTTCCATTAAGATGTTTATGAAAATCGAATAGATTCAAAATAGATGACAATGAAAACTGAGTTCTGTCAAATCGACGTAGGAAAATATATCATAGCTTCGTGAAGCTGAAGAGTTAAAAAAAAGAAAATTTGTTGCTTTCTGAAGAAAATTGTGTCACGGTGGTCCCAAAAGAGGCAAATCCTCCCAACCGCCCGGAACTTCGGCCTATTGAAAGATATTGGGCTATAATGAAGCAAACCCTAAGAAAAACAAAAAAGTTT
Organism: Melieria crassipennis; assembly: GCA_963668005.1. Lineage (NCBI taxonomy): Eukaryota > Metazoa > Arthropoda > Insecta > Diptera > Ulidiidae > Melieria > Melieria crassipennis. The sequence continues at coordinate 34,788,591 of OY764962.1, read as the reverse complement.
GCAAAAATGATGAACAGTTCCGAAATCGATGGAAGCAAGCCTGCGCAGTAGTCACCGAACGTACTGTTCCTGTCTCTAACTTAGAACTTTAAGAAAAATATAAAAAAATTTTGCAACCGCTAATTATATTTCATTAAATTTTTTTATGAATTAGAGTTTAAGAAATGTATAAGAAACTTCAGTTTATTTTAGTAAAATCGAACGATTACTTTTTTTTAATGTGTTTACAAACTCTAAAATTTTTCTGGTTCTACTCATAAATTCATATATATTTACAGACAGCTTAAACTTCTGCCGTAACGGAAAAATCAACCAATTACCAAAACCTTAAAGCATTGCTGCAGTCCCACGCTCTCTAATAAAATTGAAAAAGCAACAAAATTTGGGAGCAGACATACAGAAATGTCTTCATTAACTAAGTAAACTTCTACAAGTTTAATTTCTACGTTTACATTTTTCTATTCCAAACAACGGCAATTCAAAGAAACAACCAACATTCTGCATTCAAAACCACAAATTTCAAGTACTCATAATTAACTTGAAATGATTCCGACAACTCAAATGCGAACGCGCGCAGTAGCTTCAATTACTTAATACGCAACATTAAAATTCATTAAAATTCATTCACTGTCAACGCGTGAAAGAAACATTGTAAATTATTAAACGAATTACACAACGAATTTACGAATTTACAGAAATGTTTTTGTTGGGAACAATCACCGAAAAAAAATCCACACAAAGCAGTTCACAAAAAAGGGCGGCAAAAGGACGAAAATTACGACGACGACGACAACGACTGTGTCAGCGCGGCCAGTTAAGGCTGAACGAAAAAAACGAAATAAAACACAACGAGCCTACTTATTTGCTTGAGTGCGCATAAGTACACACACACACACACAAGTCAACGGAAGTCAGAAGTCAGCTGCACCCAACCCTCGAAGAAAAGTGCCGCGCTCAGCGCAGACAAGGAAGCACGCACTTCTGCACAGCAACAACAAGAACAACATCAATGACAAGACTGAAACTGAAAATAAATAAGAACAAAAACAAATAAGCGAGACGACAGAGAGCGTAAAGAAAACCGCCACATTCTATGCCCAAACACGTCGGCGCTGACATGACATCAGCTGCGTTGGCAGTTGTCGTCGTCGCGACTTTGTCTTCGTCACTGTCGTCGCCGTCATCGCAGTCATCGTCGTCGTCGTTAGCAGTGTCAGCGGCTGTTGGCGCTCGCCTGTCAGCGTGTCGTGATTTCAAATCCTTTGAGATTGCCAGGCATTAAAGTGCTTTTTAAGGTTACGCATTTTTCAGATGCCGATGTTGACATTGTGCGGCGTGCGGTAAGTGGGGTTGTGTGGTGGCATCGCGTGGCATAACACCAACAACAACAACAACAACAGCAGCGATCACTTATATAGCAATGAGTGCTACGACAATGTTTGCATTATAATTAATTGATTGCAAGTGACATTTGTTCGCTCCCCTCGACTCGATGCTCGATGCTGTGGCAAAATGTGAATACGCACCTGTTGCTTGGTGATGTAGATGGGCTTGTTGAGCACCACCCATGTGACGGTCTCGTGACAGGCGGGCGCTGTCGTTGAGCCGTCGTACGTCATATACTGATCCGTTTCGGGCAGCAGGCCGCGTATTGACAGTCGCTTCACGAACGCCTCATCGCCGCCGAAGCGTATGCGGTCCAGCTGGTCGGTGAGCATGCGCAGCTCGGGATTGGACAGATCGCCAAGCTAGAAAAGAATAGCAAATGTAAGAATGTCGAAATGTCAAAACGGTTCAAATGAGTATTCAACACACCTGCAGCAGAATGGACACGCCAACTATGCCTTGTGCCCGATTTAAAGCGTCCGAGAAGTTCGCATACAGCTGCGAATTGTAGCCGAATATTTGTATCTGCAAATGAGAAAAGGGCACATAATTCAACAACAATTTCAACACTTGTGTACACAATTCACGAGAACAATGAGTGGGAATGAGAGGGAAAGTGCCGATAATTTCAAAAACAAATATTTTTATTCGATTGAAGAGCCCAAACCCAGTAGGAAACGTTTGCCGCACCAGGTTTCAATGCAGATATGTGCAGATACGTATTGGTGCTGTGGCATCTCAAGCTAGAACTGCATAAGAAACTATTTTATATCAACTTATTAGTGCTTGAGCGGACTGTTTTTAAAGATGTTTTTGGCGGATTGTTTGGGGTACAAAGTCAAATGCTGAAAAATTTGACCAACATGTTATCCATCACTCCTCTGTCCAACGCTCATGAAATTTTACCAGTTCTTTCTTTAGACAAAATTCAAAAAATTTATAGTTTCAAAATTTAACGATCTTGATGTAATTTGAAAGGTAAAACTACAACTAAGAAAACCCCAGAAGATCTGTGAAAAATGTAATTTGTGTGTGTGCAAAAACTACTCAAAGTTGGAACTTTTTTCACGAAAAATATAAAACAAATATTAATTTTCCGGTTTTTAGTCTATTGAGTAAAAAAATCGTAAAAATACGTGGGTAGCAAAAAGTTGCTTTAAAAAAGTTCAATACACGTGGGTGGTCCTACCACCTACGTGTAGCCTACAAAAGAAAAACGAAAATTTTGGAAAAGTGGTGATTTATTTCTCAACGTAGTCTCCTTTTAACTCGATACACTTGACCCAGCGATGCTCCAACTTCTTTAACGCGTCTCTGGAGGCCTTTCTGGAGGCCTCCGTGGCGGCGATAACCTCCTCATTCGACTCAAATTTCTGCCGGCGAGTGACTTTTTCAAGTTTGGAAACAAAAAGAATTTTTTCAAAATTAAAAACCTGAAAATTGGCACAACTTAAATATAAGAAAATTTCTAAAAAGTATGTAAAAAAATGTTTCCGGATTTTTGTAAATTTTAAGAATCATTATTTCTTTCATTCATCCTCCGATATCTTCCGATCTCGGAAAATAATTCAATTTGAAAAGTAAGACCACTTTTAGACCACACTTATTTTTCAACAAAATATATTTTATTTATCCCTGAAAGTATGCAATCAACACGAAATATGAAAAAACTAAAGCGTCCTAAGAACATTTCTTTTACTCTTTGCAATAATTAATGTTAACGTAACTGACTAAATGTTGCTTTAGCTTACCAAAAATGGCAAAAATTAAAATTTAATTTGAAAATTAATTGAACATTAATTTTAAGTTTTAGTCTCAGGCATTGCCAAACTACAAAAGTTTAAGAAAAACAAAATGGTGATTTCACTTCAGCCGACCATGAGTAACTAACACACCAAATGTTATTAAGAAGAAACTACTCCTTTTTTTGTCGAGTGGTTGTATGGAGTCGAACCACTGTGCAGTGATTGGTAGATCTATGGGACCCTATTATATCAAATTTCAATGCTTTGGACTTATAAATCCCATACTATTCAATGAAGTTTTGAGTTGTATTGGCGGTGTTTTGCCTCTTTTGGGTTAAAAACCAGTAATAATTTACGAGAAGAACGAATGGTCAATGGTGGTTTCAATGCCGTCTGACTATAATCCCGACATTATTCAATATAATAGATTTGGGTTGAATTAGCGGTGCCACACCTCTTCGTCCAATGTTCATAAATTGGAACCAGTAGAACGACACATTTGCGGTACGACTTTGTACAAAGTTTCAATAATGTGCGACTTATAGTTATTCAATATAATAGATTTGAGTTGTATGAGTGGGCCCACGTCCCTGACCCATAAACAACAAAAGATATTCGAGAACGTTACTCTAGCAATACTACCGACTGTGTTAAAATTTCCGATCCATCAGTCAAGTAGTTTCTGAGTTTATAAAGGACCAACAGACAATCATAGAAACAGACAGATATTATTTTTTATGGATAGATATGGAAAAAGAAAGAGTGTGGACATGTCAAAAGAAATGTTGAAATATTTTACTTATATTTTTAGTATTTTTTCAAGTTAGATTTCGAGTCAAGACAAAAGAGAGAAAAAAACTCCACGTAAGCGAGCGTTGTATGGCCGTATTTGACTCTCCTTGGTTTCAGCGCAGTACTATAAGTTTTCCAAAAAATGTTCATCATTACCATCAACTTGCTGATTCCGCAATATTTTAAGGTGTGGTTAACCCTCAATTAACTTTTAACCAGCAGACATAGATTTGTGGTTAAATGCCAATTCAACTTAAGACTTTCTAAAAAAAAGCAAACAATTAAAGCTTTAAAGCTTCCCCGCTGTATTTTTCTTCCATTCGTATCCTCTACATTGCTGCCTATATTGAAATCTATACATCTAGAAATGTACAGATATGTATGCAGGCATGTACGTCCGTAAACCCGGGTGTGTCTAAATAAATTTGTACATTGCATGCGAAACGCTGCAAATGTTGGCTTAATTTATTTTACTTTCATTTACGTAGTCGTTCCGGAAACAAGCAAATCCACACTGCGGCACTTGTGAATTTGTTTTTGCGGCTTCGCACCAACGGACCGACACCAAACGTTCGGCGATGAGTTCAGTTGAGTTGAGGTACGAGGCGACCGAGATGGAATGTAAAACAATCCTGTTAATCCTTAAATGCGTGCGAAATGCATATGAAATTTATACGTACAACTTTATTGTTGCTCAATTTAAGCCCAAATATAATAACAACAACAACAAGAACCACAAACACACACTACACATTCGCCATGGTCGCTAGTAATGGTATATGTGAAGCGTTTATTGCGCTCTGCTCGTTGGGTCGTTGGGCGCTACTGCTGGCGCCGATGTGGGCATGTTACGGACACCTTACTCCATAAGCCGAGCCTCTTTGGCATAAATTCTCGCAAAATAATCCCCAACTATCAACAAAATGCAGACAAATACGTATACAAGAGATCAGCAGCAGCACCAACACCATCACCAAACACTAGCAACAACAAAAACAATATAACCGGCAGCAAACAATAACAACGAGTAGAGAAACATCAACGAACAAGCAAAACAACAAATACCACACCAATGTGCTCAGGCAACGGGCAACAACAATAAATACCTCACTACACATTGCTGCACATACAAATAGTTGTTTGCTTTTCTTGCGTGCTTGTTTGTGTGTGTGTGTGTGTTGGTGTGCATACGCATACTTATTTCCTTGTTGGCTGCTTGACCAGGCCAACCGGAAGGATGCATTGCTATAGACGTAGCAGTAAAATGTCACGGCTGCGGACGCAGTGTGGTGGTAAGCAGCAACAGCAACAACAACCAGCCGCCCATTGCAGGCACAGGCGGCTGAGAATAAAATAGGCAACAGCAACAACAACAATAAAGCAAGAGAAAGTAATTGTCAGAGCGGGCCACTGGCGCTGTTGCTAGCCCACATCGCTGCTCTTTATTGTGCTATGCGATGTATGTATGTGTATGTGTGTGTGCTTGTGTCCAGTGCTATGCCAACCATGACCGAGTCGGTCGCAACCCTTTATTGTGTTTTGTTCTTTATTTAATGGCGAAAAGTCGCAAATGGCGAAATGAGAGAAAATGAACTTCGGCGGCACTTCCGTGCGTATGCGTAACATTTAATATGCACAATAAATAACATGTTACGTATACGACATGCGAGCGCGCCGATATTATTCTTCCTGTTTGATTTTTTACTTTAATAATAATTTTAGCAGAAAATTGCATTGGAAAAAGCAACCGAGTGCAGCCGGAAAACAGCACCCAACGGCACAGCGACAGTGTGCACTGGAATTGCATTTGCGCGCCGATGCTGCTGTAGCACAAACTGCCGGCGGCAAGTGCGTGCGCCGTACGCTGACATTTCAGCTCACCAGCTACAACTGCATCTGCAGTTGAACTGATGAGATCGGCTTCATGGTAAGTGCTTGTCTGCTGTGCTTTTTGTTGTTGATTCTGTGTCATGTCCGGCGCGCAGCATACATGGCGTCGCACTGTGCCAGTTGAAAGCAATTTAATCAGATCAATTACATGCATTTTCACTACATGTAACCGTGTCGACTACAACTGCCCCAACAGCAACAGCAACAACCGCCAACAATCGACTGCACCGCTAAGGCTCGGCGACCATACAGGCCGGTGTTGACCCAACCGATGCGACGCCTTCTTGTAATGCAACGCCAAACCTTAGACCAACACAAACATCGTCAATATGTTAGTGTGCGTATGTGTGTGTGTGTGTGCTTGAGTGTATGTCGATAAAGGCAAAATGTGGACCCATGTCAGCAACAAGACATACAAATACAAATGAAGCAAATTAGCTCGACAACACACCAGTGAAAGCAAATGGCTCCTCTGCCTCAATTGAGCCTACATGCGGTCCTCAGCATACGTACGCATGTATGTTAGTTACATGCCGACATGTACACATGCATGCGTGCGAATGTTGGTATTTGCATTAGTGTTGGAAACATGGACATGAATTGGCACATAGGCGTGTGGTACATACAAATGTAAGTATGTACGTATTTGGAAATATCCTCGAAGGAATTTCTGTGTGGTGTTTTAGCAATTTCGACTAATTGTTCTACAAATACGACCGCATATATACGTATGTATGTGCGTGTGTGTGTGTCAGTACGCAGAATAACATATTCTGTAATTTAGTTGAGTCATTTTTTCAGACAAAGTGTTGCAATTTCTTTGCGATATGTAATTCTTTTTGTTATGACTGGATTGTGAAATTTGAAAATAACATGCCTTCATTAAATTGGAACAAATAAACAGAAACCCTTAGATATACACCACCTATGTTAAAACGACACAATGTTCACCCCAATTTTGCAAAATTTACCTAAAATGTCCAAGATGAGTCAATTTGACTACCTATAGAACATTTTCAGCAAATCTTACTGATAAATAGACAAATATGCATCTTCAATTGCAAAATATGAAAATTTCAAATAATTGCAAACATTTTTAAAAAAATATCATATTAGGCTGTGACAATTTCCAAGTTTTTCAATTCAAAACTCACTCATAAAATTCATTCACAAATTCCAAATTTCATTCCATTTTATCCCATTTATACCATTATATTTAAATGAATTTACTTTGTAAACCATAAAAAAATAAAAACTAAATACTTATTTAATTTTAATCTCGTGTACATTTATTCATATTTGCTACTTAAAAACCAATAAAATAAAAAAAAAGTCAGTAAACAATATTGTAGTCAAGATGACTACATATGGGCATTTTAGGTAGGTCAGACTGTCGGGCATTCTAGTGTTAATGGTGATTGAGTAATTGGTGAAAAGCGTTAGTTTACAGTAAATTTTCTAAAACCGGACGATGCTTAATTGATTGATCTTTCCGCTTCGTCTAAGATTTCTTCTAGAGTATTGTACATATCTTTGTGTTTGGAAAGAAGACATGATTTCATGTTGCTTAGATATTCTTAACAATTGGTTCTGGATGCCTCAGAATTTCTATGCAGTTTGATAAAAAAAAAGGCATAAGCCAAAAAATTTGAGGGCTAGAGTGCGGTTAAATGGTTTCGTATCCAGGTCAAAGTTCACAAAAGTGCAGGGAATCACGACAAATTGCTCCACAACTGCCCAAAGGTTGTTCTTAGAGGGTTAAAATATATAAATGACCCCACTCATTTTTCCTTCGAATTGTTTTTTTGAACATACAACCATTAGCACCAACCCTTAATGGGACAAAATTATCATTTTTATAAAATACTAGCTCGGCCCTGCGGCTTTGCACGCAAGCTCTTCTGTTTCCCCCGATACGAATTCTTAACCCATTCTTGAGCCCATCAGATTTTGATTAAAAAAAAAACATGTGTCTATCTTTGATTTCGAGTGTCTTAAAAATTTTGAAGTCAGAAGGCCCTTTAAATCATATGTTTTCACATTTACTCCAAACAAATTCTTAACCCTTGGTTTACCATGGTAGATTTAGATTAAAAAAAAAAATTAAAAGCACGTTTTTATTATTTCCCGATTGAACTGCTTTTGATAAGTTTGAAGTCAGAACGCCCAATAAATCTTGTTTCTCCATACAAATTGTTAACCCATTGTTGACCCCGTTAGATTTTGATTTTCAAAAAAGTGAAAAACACGTGTCAGATTATTTCTCACAAAGAGTACTTTCCCCAAGTTTGATGTCAAGTCTAATTCATATTTTTCATTTCACAGTTTCTCCATACATACTTTTAACCCGTCGTTGATCAAGTTAGATTTAGATTTTTAAAATAATGAGAAACACGTGTCTAATTATATATATTTCAATTGTTTTTATAACTGTTAAAGTCAATAGGCCCATCGGTTCGTGTTGTTTGTTTCGGAGTCTTTCCGCAAATAAACCTTAACCCATTGTTGGGCCAGTTAAATTTTGATTTTCGAAAAATTATAAAATACGTGTCGAATAAGTTTTGATCTATATTAGAATATTTTCAGGAAGTTCAAATTCAATATGTTTATTAAACCACGTTTCTTCATACAACACTTTAACCCATGTTTTGCCTTTTTAGACCCCGAATTTCAAAAAATCCCTTCTTGGCGAAGGTTAATTCTTCAAGATGTACCTACAGTCCTAAAATCATGTTTGTAGCTTCAGCGGTTTGGGCTGGGCGATGATAAATCAACCAATCAATCAGTCAGTCAGTCAGGATAAACAATCTATGTATAAAAAAATGGAAGCGGTACCACGCCCCCGTGTCAAAAACCCACCCCATTCCTCCTGTCGAAGGACACGACCCAATCGTTAGTTTGTACCGAGTGTCATTGATGTGAACGCTCTAGTGCCACGCCCCTTGTCCAACGCCCATTAAATTTTACCGGTGGAATGAGACGTTTACGTCATGACTCTGTACCAAATTTCAATGCTGTGCGAATTACAATTCCGGAGATATACCATATTAAAAAATTTAGTGGTATGGTCGGTGCCACACCCCCTAGTCCAAAATCCACCCTATTCCCCTGCCGAAGGACACGACCAAATCGTTAGTTTGTACCGAGTTTCACTGATGTGAACGCTATAGTTCGAAAGTTACACCGGAATTTAAAAAGTGCCACGCCCCTTGTCCAACGCCCATTAAATTTTACCGGTCGAACAACATGTTTACGCCATGACACTGTACCAAATTTCAATGCTATACGACTTATAATTCTGAAGATATTCAATATTAAAGAATTGAGTTGTATGGGCGGTGCCACGCCCCCTTGAATAATGCCACGCCCCCTATGCTAAGAACCTTCCACACGGTGCCCGTAAACACACACGTAATATTTTATTAAAATAGGTCTGGTGGTTTGGGAGTCTATAGAACACATACGAAATTTATTTGATTTTTATATATATAGACGATCCAACTGCTTTCAAACGTATCAAATGTGAGCCTAGTAATCATTTAATTTATTTAAATAATCATTTTCCAAACATACCTACCCTCTATTGCCAACGCTTAACACTAGAATGCCCAAGGGAGTAATTTTGACTACTTTGAGGTCTTTTATTGTAAATAACTTTTGTTGCATCGCTTTCTAAAAAAATATCTTAAGTGACTTTTATTAGTTTTTAAAGCTAAATGGAATAAATAAATTAAAAATATTGTAAAAAAATTGTTTACCCCAATTTTGCAAAATTTACCTTAAATGCCCAAAGGTAGTCATTTTGACTACCTATATACAATTTTCAGCAAATCTTACTGATAAAAAGACAAATATGCATCTTCAATTGCGAAATATGAAAATTTAAAATAATTGAAAATATTAAAAAAAAAATATCATAGTAGGCTGTGACAATTCCCAAGTTTTTCAATCAAAAATTCACACACAAAATTCATTCACAAATTCCAAATTCCAAGTTTCATTCCATTTTATCCCATTGATGTGTAAAGTACGCCATTCTATTTTAGTGAATTTTCTTTGTAAACCATAAAAAATAAAAATGGAGTACTTATTTTAATTTAATATAATGTGCATTTATTCATATTTGCTACTTGAAAACCAATAAAATTTAAAAAAAAGTCAGTAAACAATATGGTAGTCAAAATGACTACCTATGGGCATTTTAGGTGGGTCAGATTTTCGGGCATTCTAGTGTTAAGGGGAGCTGCCACACAAAATTCGTTATTTTCTATAGAATGTAGGACTTAATTCGGTAGGGTCTAGCATGACCATATGGTCACACTAAACTTGCACTCAAAAAATTTAATTTTCAATTATGTTCCATACAAAATCGTTCAAAAATGTTTTTCCAAAAATTCGAGGAAAATAATTCCAGCACATTTGGGTTAACTTACTGAAAAAACATTGTATTTTGGAAGCAACTGAATCGATTTTAATGATTTATTCAACAATCAACAACATTCTCGAATGCAAAAAATACAGAATACAAAAAATCAAAAATTTACCACCAGAGGACGCCTGCCATACAAACAAAGTTGTGAGGTTATTAATTGTTAAGTTTCTACAAAGCAAAAGTCGAAACGTATTGTCGAAACCTCATTAACCTTTCCATCTCAAATATTATTGCCTTCGTAATTGAGTGTAATTGAGTGCATTGTGAGTGCCGTTTATGACTGCCAGGAGAACACAGATCGCTTAGTTGTACATTACGCATGACTTATCTACATTAGAGCAGAGTATACACGTTCAGACATATTGCTGATAAGTATTTATCAGGGACCGGAAAGTTATTTATTAAAACTATATTTGAAAAAATTACTATGAAGGAAAAGTCATACAAATAAAAGAAATGAATACATTTCTTTTCGCACGGAGAATCAAACTTGGCCATAAACTTTTTTTTTGTAATTTTTACATTTACATTTTTACATTTTTTTTATACGAATTATTCTTTATTTATATTTTAAAAATCTTTAAATAAAAATAATTTTTGATCTTTACATATTAGTCCACAAATAACAGTTTTATTTCGATATTTATTTTAGTTGTCCTATGATAACAATTATTTTTTCAGTCAGTGAATGATTTTTATTTATGACTTAAAAAATAAGAGTCATGAATGATTTTTATCGATTACTTTTATAAATAAAATCACTTACGAATTTTTATTGATGACTTTTATAAATAAAAGTATAGTTTTATAAATAAAAGTCACTGAATGATTTTTATAGATGACTTTTATAAATAAAAGTCGCTGAATGATTTTTATTGATGAATTTTTTAAATAAAGTCACCAATAATTGTCATCATAGGACACCTAAAATATAAATTGAAAAAACTGTTTTTTGTGGACTAATAAGAAAAAAATTAAAAATAATTGCTATTATAGGATTTTTTAAGTGTAAATAAAAAATAATTATTATTAATTGAATCATTCAATAAAAGTCTTATTTTTTTACTCTTAAACATTGATTTTTTATGATAAAACTTATAACTGTTACGGTCCATTGTTAGGTTAGATTGAGTTAGGTGAGGAAACGTGTGTTTGGCACCGACCGCATTGTAAATCTCCTCTTGTCTTTGTCTGAAGCTAACCAACCCAACAGTCTCAATTTGGGGCCAACCAGTTAGAATCTTGATCCAGATAGTATCACAGGAAGTGTTGCGTCATTTCTACAACGTCTTCATCTGCACAGCTTCTTCAGACCTCACTAGACGAGGCACCCTATTTCATGAGCTTTGACCCAATAGTGCAGTGGTCATTTCGGCCAAATGTCACCTCTGCCTTCTGATTGTTCCCTATGTGAAAGCATAATATTTGCTCTACAGCTAAGCAGACTCTGTAATCCTAACAGTAATTCATGCAGCTAAACGAATCTATACAACAGTGAAAACAAATCGATTGCTAAACTTTTTTCTTATTATTGCAATAGCGTCTCAGTCACAGCTAACTAATACTCCACCCCTCCTACATACACAGCGGGCATATGCAGCAACTCACACACTCCCACACTCACACTCACACAAGCACACTCACACTGAAGCACAATGGCGCGTGTCTAATTTTCCACCTAATTTCGCATACATTTCACACACCAACAATTGGCCAAATGCTGTTCATTCAGTTAAATCGATGCGGCACACAGTGTTTCGATTCCATATAAAATTGGGACAAAAATAGAAGGAGTGCTCTAAATTCGGTGAAAATTTGCAATCTGAATTATTTGGGGCTACTGAATTCAAAAATTATGTTTTTTTTTCAAAAAAATATATAGGTTTAAAAAAATCGAATATATATTATATAGCCAAGTATGCCATCACCATCGAGCCCAAACCGCTGGAACTATAATGATGAAATTTGGTCAATAGTTGTATTTTAAAAAGTCAACCTTTAAAAAGGAGCGATTTTAAAAAATGCAACCTTGACAGACCGGAAACGGGGTGGTGAAGCTTATATATACGGATATTGTTTTTTGGTCGGATTGTTTTAAAATTTGGTGTATATATACCTAAAGAAAAATAACGAAACACGTATTTCAGCGTTTTTCCATATTCGACCTTTAAAGGGTGGAAAGAGGGCGATGAAGTTGCTTGAAAGAAAGATTTTTTGTTTCTATTTCCGTAGAACTTAACATAGAGACGACTCAGCTATGAAGATGCAATGCTATAGTAAAATTTCCAGGATGAAAGAAAATAATTGTCATTTTTTTAAAAGTAATTTTTATAATTGTCATTTTTTTAAAAGTTCATTTTTTTCAGTTTCACTATCATCAAGAATGATGTTTTTAATTCCACACAAACAGTTTAATTGAAATACAACTATTTATTAAATAGTTTTCTCCCATAGTTTTCTTCTTTATTGTAAACAAGTGTAAATAATGCAACGTAATTTTAATAAAATTGCCTTCCTAAACTTTCCTTCTTATTCTCAGAAAATATTAGCATTAAATCACATTTTAACAAAAAATTTCAAAATAATGAAAACAAAAGTAGAATAATATGGCTCTTAACGGGTTAAACGGGCAAGCAAAACCCATTTTTTTATAAAACGTTAATAACACTGTGCGTGAAAGTAAGAGTGTCATACGCCACGTTGAGTGTTATAATTAAATGACACTCATACGCCACGTAACGCTGCGCAAAAAAATGCACACATCGCAATTACACAGTTTGAATGTATTTTTTTTGAATTGGTGTCTTCAGCAAATTTGTTGGTCGTTAAAATATCTACAAACTTTCCGAAGACAGTAAAGCGATACTCGAAACGATTTAGGACCTACTTAAGCGACAAACTTGACGATAATTACCAAACTTCAAAGTCGGATTTCTCATAAACTAGAGCCAATCTTACCAAACGGCTGGTGGATCTCAACTCAGTATACCTATAGGAAACTCACCCAGTAGGTCCCCCCATGTCTAAATTTTGGACTTGCACAGTGTAATTTGTGACATTGACTTTGTTACTATAGAAATTTTCATATCTTATGAAAGACTTTCGTATGGCAACTCTGCCTTTAGTGGGTGGACCATGCCCATTTTTAATAGTAACTGTGCTACTATACTATTTATTTCCAGTTACATCACTTTCTGGGCGTTACAAAAGCTCCGTACCAAAGTGAATGTACCGGTGGGCACCTCAACGTAGGGCACAAAAATCCAATTATCCAATTTGTTTAGTTAGAGTAGTTTACAAAAATTCTATTATTTTCCAAGATCGCAGAAAATTGCAGAATTTTTTTTATTGATCCAAAAGTAGAAAGTCCATTCTATAGGATTACGTAAAAAAGTAGGTGTAATAATGCGCTATTCGACATTTGCGATCTACAAAAATATTTAGTTTTTGTAGTTCTTAATAAAAAAAAAGTTTTGTTTAAATAACGTACAACCCGGTTTTTATTGAACTTTGTTTTCAAAATAGCTCATGAAATGATTTTTTGGACTCTTATAAGTGCACAGCAGCAACATTTTCTCCGATTGAAGCGAAAATAGTGTTTTGGTTACGTTTCAATTGTTGACGTTCAAAACTGCATTTTATTATAAAAAAAGAATTTTTCTAGATTTTGATCAACTTGTAAATGCTATAACTCTCTCAAAATTTACCCGATTAAGAAATAATTTTAGATCTTGCTTAATGAAAGTATTATCTTTCAAATGACATCAATTTCTTTAAAATCGGTGACATAAAATTTTTCTATTTTTGTCCCACTTCAGATCACTGTGCGGCAGCGCAAATCCGCGTCACACTTCAACACTTTGGATGCGCATTGCGGCTGCCCCTTGTGCCGCCTCAACTGGCCAGAGTCAACGCAGGCGGCGACCACTCATACTAATGCCGCTCGCAAATTAGTGTTTGTGTTTAATGATCTCTGACAGGATTGACCATTAATTTTATTGCCTCGTTTACTTTGGCCACGCTGCTGCTGCTGCTGCCGCTCGTACTGTTGCTGTCCTTGTAGCAACAACAATAACGAAGTGGTTGCTGTGGGCATTGTCTCACATATGCACCAACCATTACACATGTCTGTGTGTGTGTGGCGTGTGTGTGTTGCATATACTCGTATTTGTGTGTTTGTGTGTGTTCCGTTGGCATGTGACATGTCAATTAATGACAGATCATTACTCTTACAGTCCGCAGCCTGAGAATTTTTGAAATTACAAGCAGCTGCAGTTGTGGTGCGGCTAATTTCTCCAAAAAGTGCGAGTACTGTGTGCGATGCGTCTTGCATTCGTGCTCGAGTGGCGGTGTCAGTCACAAGTCTTGACTTATGCCAGAGGGCGTGCCGCCATACAGTCGGCTGTATTCCTCTTATTAGCAACTGTCAGTCGGTGTGCGTCGATTGACGTGATTTACCGGTTAGTGGGCCACTCAGTGTTCGTTGTTGTGTTTCTGTGGCTAATTGTCTGGACTTAAGCAACTCAAGTTGGAATCGAATTCGCTGTCGGCAGAACTTTGTTGGCGTGTGAAATTCTCTCACACTTTAAGCGGTTCCTGAATTTATTCTTGCACTCTTTTCTGATTGCCGAATTGCGTCACGGGTGCAATTTATTCGCGCACCTTGACGCCGCGTACAACGGAAATGTCAGTTTGCGAAAATAGCCTTCAACGTGGGAAATTAGCGTTTTCTGCGCCTCGTGCAATAATTTCTGCCATAACAAATGCGCTTTTTTTCTTCGCCTTGGCGGCTGACGTTTCGGCAAATTGTTTGCAAATTGTCTGCATGCCATTATCGCCAGTCAAGCACGCACACCATTGCACGTCATCCCACCCCAAACACACACACACACACACACACACACTGAGACAGATTGCAGGCACGTTAGAGCCAGTACGTGCGCATAAAAGTTCGCTGCCACAAAAACCATGTTGCATGCAACTCACAAACCGCAGTGAAACACTTGCAAGTGAAGCTACCCGCTGCTGCGCGCCGACCCGGCCAGCGAGAAGGTCGTTCCATGAAATGCAATCGGATAGCACAGCACGTTGCAGTGACTCTGTGCGTGTGTGTTTGTGTGTTGGTTTGGCTGTGTGTGCCGTAGTGCGGCCTATGTCAGCGGCTTGTTGGATTTGTCATTGCCATAAACTAGCACGACGTTGCGCCGCTTTGCTGCTGGCACCACAACCACCGCAACTGACAGACAATCAAAATACGCAACGGCGCGCTAAGTGTTCCGCTGACAAAGAGGCCATAACCGCACCAACAACAACGCCGCACAAAAATGCAAATATTTACTCATACACTTGCACTTTCGTACGTACGTACATATGTACGTAGTCTAGGGATCCTGTTTAGAGTGGCCAACGTCAGCGTATCCAATGTCAACACTTTTCAATCACTTCATGAGCAAATGTTGTTTTAACCCTTTCGATCCCCAAGTTGTCTGAGAGCAACTTCACCTATTTGTCATCTTATAGCAAAAGCTACGATTGATTTATGGGTTTAATTTAAGAAGGCACCAACAAATTAGTATTTTTAGAAGTGAATTCAAAGCAAATTACATAAATTTTACTGTTATGCCCAAAATAATTTCCAGTAATTTGCAGCGATATCAGAGAAAGTTTGTGTTCTAATTAAAGTCTACGAATTGGGCGCGTTTGATCAAAACCCTGTTTCTTCAATAATGGTGAAATAAAATCAAAAAGTGATAATTTTGTATTTTTCCATAAATATTAACCCTTTCAGGTCAATTTCCACATTTCTTAAGATACAAATTGTTCCTTCAAAATATTGACTCTTATTGAACATTTTAGCAATAAAATACCAAACAATTTCAAAAAAATTATTTTGGTTGAGAATTACAGCTTCATCAATTTTGTACGATATATCGTACAATGGTCCGCAAAGGAGTAAAAATTCATGAATTTTTGGTTTCGGTTTTTTAAGTTTTATGAACAATTAATTGATTTTTTTGATAGAAAACATAAATTATAACAACAAAAAATCAAAACGTGATTTCATTTTGATCGAAAGTTATATAAAAGTCGAAAATTGCAAAAAATTTTAAATTTAGTAAGTTCTATAAATAAACTGAGATTCAAACTTTGAAATTGTTACGCTTTCTGGTACCAAAAAATATTACATATTTAAAAATTCCTACGCAGAAGTACCGTCATTTGCTGGTTTTTCAAATTCTTGCTAAAAGCTGCTTACAAAACGCACTCATACTGTGTAGCCCCAACTATTATGATTTACATTTTTAAACAGAATGATACAACACAGCCCACTTAATGAAAATTAAAAAGCTGTTCCATAAAAAGTGCGTTCGCTGTCACATAAAAAATCGTCGAAAAAATTTTACGATATAACGTAGAAATTTCCGGAAAGGGTTAAGTAATTTTTCTGTAATTAAAAAATATTGATATATAATTTATTTAACCCGTTTTAAGCTAAAATTGTTCAAAAGCAAACTAGCTCTAGAACTCTAACAAAGAGGCGTGGCGACTTCAAATATCGTGTGCACACTTCTTAAGCAAATATTTCATGATTTAAATACCAAAAAGGAATATCGAATTCGGGGTCGAAAGGGTTAAAAAGCTCGTGTGAGGTGATTAGAGACTTAATAAAAACGTATTTTTTTACTTATTTTATATGCAAACTGTAATGTATGGCTTACAGAAAAGCACTTTTATTCATTCCAAACTTAATGTGTTTGCTTCTCTCGTCGTTGGTTGTTGGGCTATTTGCCTACCGACTCATTTTCTGTGACCACATATCAATTTATGTATTAGCACTTCATTAGGTTAGATTAAATCACATTAGCGGCCAGTCTGAAATATGTTCGGTGGCTAAAAAAGACTCATTGTGTTCCTTTGGCAAAGTTCCTTGCTGCAGTTATGAAAATTATATTTGGAAAAGTTACATGGGGAAATAGTTTTTATGATATATTTAGACGTGAGATGCTCAAGCCACCGATAACATAACAACTAAGTTTATGATGATGAGCAATCTGTCGTATTAACTCCTCAATAACTTTCTTGATGATGAGCTATCCGACGTTCTAGCAAATCTTTTAAAAACTTACAACATTTAAGTTAAAAAAAAATCTCATACAAAAAGAAAATTAAAATAAAATAATAATAAAATAAAAATAAAAATTATAAATTAATAAAAAAAATTAAAAATCTCATCCAAACGACACCGTCCTTACTAAATAGTAAATAAATCTGGGCAATCCATCCACACAAACTTTCCATCATCTAATAAATTTTATTTATTTATTTATTTATTATTTTTAATTACAATTAAAATTATAATTTAAAAAAAGCACTAGCTTAATAAATTTTATCATTTATATCGACGTACAGAACATGCGCTCAGCTTGCTTCTCACACCATTAGTGAAAGAAATTTTCCAGCTAGATGCCTCAATTGGTAATTTTGATGTACAGTTTTCGCAACAATTTAAAGATCTATCAACCAGACATACAATCGGTACATCAAAGCTGATTAGCGAACTCACTTGTCGATTAATTGCGTCAAACGATCTCAGTACTTTAGTGCAGTAAAGAACTCAAGCTCGATTCTGCATATAAGAGTGGAAACTGTAATTCCTTCATAAGCTTGTAAAATGAGCTCCCAACTAGAGCCAATACAAGTGGGTTCCATAAACACATTTGTAGTACAGTAGACGCCCACAAATTCGAACCACTTTGTACAAAGGGTAGTTCGAATTTCCGAAATGTTTGAATTTCTGGACGCTTTTTAATTCATGTAAAAAGTAAAACAAATATTGAATCGACATCTAATAACTTTAATGTGATGCCATTTTTTTTCTTCACATTAAAATAATTTAATACGTTTTATTCGCATGCAAATCTCTTTTTAAAAGTTTCTTAAAATTCCCATATAATCGATGATAAATCCACAGCTAAGCGTTTTTTCTGAACAATTTCATCAAACTTTTTTAAGATTTTAATTTTAACGTCCAAAGTAAAAAAAAAAAATTTTTACATTTATTCAATATTTTAATAATTTTTTTGTTTTACTTTTTAATCGAAACTGAGCCAAATCTTTACATTCATAATAATCATTCACATTGATAATTTGGTAATTCTCCCTTTTCATTTAATTTTTGTAAGAAAAATAAACACCAAAACAGGGAGGGAAAAAGAAAGAAAACGAAAACGCTCGCAAATTCGAATCGCCAGTTCGCTGTAAAATATGATGTTCGAATTTCTTAAAGATTCGAATTTGTGAGAGTTCGAACTTGTGAGCGTCTACTGTACTACAAAGCAGATCTGACCTACGACCAATCAGAGCAGATCCATTAAATATATCCAACTGAACAAACCTTTCATAGGGTTAATGAGTGGAATCATCACCGACCACTGCCAACATAGTTAACATGCCAACAGAGGGATTATTCTATAATGAACACTGCAGAAACTGCAGAGATGAAAATTTCAAGAGAACGTTTAGAACATTTCCTCCGCAAATGCTTTGTAGGGATGTATTGACCTTGATTTTTCAGACCTTTCACTAACTACTTCTCGAATATGAAAAGTCAATAGGAGAATACCTTCGTAAAATAAACTTATAAATGAATGAAAAACTCAAAAATGAACGTATAAACTTGATAAATGAACTTCCAGTCGTTGCCGGAAATAAACGAAGCATTGAAAGACGACAGTACGACAGTACTTTCAACCCAAAGAAGTCATTTATAGTATATCCTGGGCATCTCAGCTTTTCATTTTCTGATCCATTGTCCTTCCAAAAGGACTTTAAAGTTTAAAGGACATACATATTTAAAAGATTTTGATTAAATATTTTCGGTTGTGCATTATTAAAGGTGTGGTTATCAAATGAAAGAGAAAACTTGTCGCTTTTTGACAAAATTTTCTATTTTGAACTTTCACTACCAAAATGTGACAGATACTACTACAGACAAATACTACTAATATGTAGTATAATGCCTCAAAATTTTATGTTTCTATCTTATTTTATAGACAAAAATTCAATGAATTTTTTCCATCACTGAATACCGGATTCCTTTACTTAAACCCAAAAACGGCCACCTTATGCCAATTGTCCGTTTGCACAGTTGCAGTCCGCATGCAACTTTGCAACGTTATGACATCGTTAAGATGGAAATTTATTGCTATCTCCACGCCACACAGTCAACTTAATGAACAAACCAAAACAAACAAACCGGCGGCTTGCGAAACAATCGACCAACCAAACAACCATTTGTCATGCAGCGCCGGCACAATGAAGAAAGTTCGCCAAAAATCACTCGCTGACATTTGCGTTGCGACATTGTCGTCAACATTAGCGCACACATTTGCAAGTTGCGGCCGCAATTAATTGAAATCCTAGTTAGTGCCGCTTGCCGTTTCGGCGTTTCTGCTTTGGCGCAATCTTCGTCAGCAATGCCCAAAAAAAGCGCAAAGCAGCAAAAGCGGCAAGAAACTTTGCCAACCGAAAAAATGCCGACCACCAAAGCACGCATCAAATGGAATGTTAAGCAACAACAACAACAACACTAACAATAGCAGCAGCTGTTAGATGCCACAGCAACAACACAACGTTCGTACGTACGTATCAGACATGATGTTGTAAATTTGCACAGTCGTTGCGTTGCTGCCGCACAAACTGCGTGTAATTTTATCCGCTTTAATGAATTCTTAATTGGCAATTTTAATTAATCCTCATGAAATCCTTATAAGACGACAGAGCGCCGTGGCAGCCAACATTGCGGCGAAATTTCGCCTTGGCTTTGCTTAAGCGTTTCGCAGCGCTGTGTGAGTTTGCGTCAGCATTGGCATTGCTATCGGTTCGGCTTTGGCTTTGCTGGCTTTGTTGGTTGTACGGCGGTCGGTTTAGCGCGGCAGTTTGGATTGTTTTTGTGCGCAAATTTAATCACCGACAAGCATGCAGGTGGTATTTTTGGAATGTAAGCGAATCTTTCCTGCCGACTAAATGAGTGTTTTTATAGGTATATGTGTGTGTGCGTGTGTGTGTGTGTTTGTGTAATAATGCCTGCGTTGTATAGCTGCCCTTCTGTTTAGCTGTGTATTTTGTTGTTGTTGTTGTGGTGCGTTTGGGTATGTTTGTGTGAATAATTTAATTATGTTGTATCGATTACAAATTGAGCTAACATTATTCTTCTCTAATTTTTTTTGCATGCTTAACATAGATTTTGGCTGCTGAATTTAAGATTATCATTTTACTACCCCAAACCTGTGCGAGTCTGATACATGAAATTTAAATTGACGTTAATTTAAAGAAATCAAGCAAAACATGTTTCTTGACAGTCATTTAATGATAATAATAGTAAATAATAGAATTTAAGAAATGTTTATGTATATTCGACTATACACAAATAGATGAAGAAAATATAAATAACTTTCACGAAATTATATGACAATGCATTTATTGTTGTATTTGAATATTGAATCCAAACAAAGTGAATATATGTATTCCTCAACAGGTGCCATCAAACAATCGCTGCGGTTGTGGTATTGAAACAAGGCCTATGCCAAAGTGTAAAGCTTGCTGTAGTACATGGGCGGCTTTAAGACGTCATAGCTAAATACAACAGCAACCAGCTGGATGACTGCACATAGTGAGTCAGTAAGAAACCAAAAGTCAGATAAGAAAGAAAGCGGCGCATGAAAAGAACTTTCAAATAAATGCAAAACAAAAAACTTCAGCGAAACACTGCTCAAAGATTTCACTGGATAGAAAAAACAATCATTACAGGAGATACTCTAAACTCCATTTATGCCAAAGAATATCCCTGGAAAAATTCAGGTTATACTTAATAGGACTGAATTCCTCGACTTGTGACGGGCTTCCTGGCCGAACAATGTAGACTCAAAAAGCACTTGAACGGTGGCGGTCAAAGCACGAGGCTTACGAGGCAAATGCCTAGGGCGGCAGAGGCGGCAAAACGAAGAAGAAGAAAAAAAATATTTGAAATGAGCGCCAAATCAGCGTCAGAAAAATATTGTCTCTAACCCTTTCCGCTCAATTTCCACATTTCTTGAGATAAAAATTTGTTCTTCAAAATATTGACTCTCATTGAACATTTTAGCAACAAAATACAAAAAAATTGCAAAAAAATTATTTTGGTTGAGAATTATACTTCATCAATTTTGTACGATATATCATACAATGGTCCGCAAAGGAGCAAACATTCATGAATTTTTGGTTTCTTTTTTTTATGTTTTATGAACAATTCATTGATTCTTTTGATAGAAAACATAAATTATAACAACAAAAAATCAAAACATGATTTCATTTTGATAGAAAGTTATATAAATTATATATTTGTATAAACAATTGATTCACATTTATTCGGCCTTATATAACCGTTGTTGTTGTTGCAAAGCCCTTTTCCTCTCAATAAAACACAGAATCACTTCAAATTCGTACAGTTTTACAGAAAGGCACTGAATATAGCCGATTCCTTTTATCGCAGTAGGAGTGGCAAGTATTCATGTCTAACCTTACATAACCCGTGTCTGCCCAGTAAAACACAAAATCGTATAGTAATTCTTATTTTTAATCGAAAATTTCGTATGGTCGAATTTTGTTAGTCACGTGGTTTACAGATGGGCGTGGCAGGCATGCAAACGCAAAAATTCTATTACCAAACCTATAACTTCAAAAAAATGCACAACTTCCAACCTTTGCTTTCCATTTGTACGATATTTAGTATAGTACAAAGCTTTGCAACCCTTGTAGTCATTTGTACGATATATCGTACAATTTTTTGAAAGAGTCGGGAAAAATATTTAGACGCAAAAAATGTTAAATTTAGTAAGTTCTATAAATCAACTGAGATTCAAACTTTGAAATAGTTTCGCTTTTTGGTACCAAAAAGTATTACATATTTAACAATTTTTACGCAGAAGTATCGTCATTTGCTGGTTTTCCAAATTCTTGCAAAAAGCTGCTTACAAAACACAATCATACTTTGTAGCCACGGCTAGTATGATTTATATTTTTAAACAGAATAATACAACACAGCCTATTTATTGAAAATTAAAAAGCTGTTCCATAAAACGTGCGTTCGCTGTCAAATAAAAAATCTTCGAAAAAATTGTACGATATATCGTACAAATTTCCGGAAAGGGTTAAGTTGCATTCATAATATATATTTCCACATGTTCATTATAATTTTGAATATCGGTCGATTTTTATGAAAAAATTGAATTTAAAAAGATCACATGTGGTTGATAATTTTCGTAAGTATTTGTTTAATATTTTTAATTTGAATTATCAATAAATAACGCTTTGTTTTATAAGCCAACAACGATTTTTTTTTAATTTTTCCGCTATTATTTTTATTTTTCCCATACAAATTATATGAAGGTACCAGGGTACGTTGGCAAACCAACTCTTGAAGATAATTTTCAACTTAAATAATCGAGTAAGAATTGTATCCTTTTAAAAAATACATATCGATTTCCCCCTTTCGTCCTAAGTAGACCCTCACGAACTTCGACGAACCACGAAGAAATATGGAAAACTAAAGCTTTACATATATGGGATGAACTGGAAATTTTTATAAGTCAGCTGGACTCATGTTCAGCTGTACTGCGGAAACTTACAGACTAAAGCCATCGCCAAACTATGGTAGCTGCTGTGGAACTGTTGTTATCATTGTCTCCACTTACTTTGAGGCGAGTTTTTAGAATTAGTGGTTTGGCTCTGCGCTCTGCTCTAATCATCATTGAAGCTTCTTTTAATTGGATACTTCGACATTAGAAGCCACACAATGTCTCGAAGCATTTGAATCATAGCTTTTTAAGTATTTTATATTTGTGGTATTTCTCAATAATACCAAAAAGACTCTCGAACTGAAACGAGCAAAACGAGTGCAGTAGTGTCTATATTGCCAAATCTCCACCAGCACAAAATCATTTTATGCCGATAAGACAAAAAAATGCAAAGTACAACACTCCCCCGCTTGCTCCCTCCTCTCCCCTTTCCCACCACAGCAATACGCCAGCGCCAGTACTGTCACAGCAACAAGAGCAGCAAGAGTCACAAATTGACACAGGAACAAGCAATAAAGCAACACTGGTAGCACTGACAGAACTGCAACAACATTAAATCGACAGTTGTTTCGTTTAAATGCTGATCAAATATACTTCCGCTCGTTTATTTCAGCAAATATGTATTTATTTAACAAGACAAAGACATTCAAAAAAAGAGTTCAAAAGAGCGAGAACGTAATGGCACGCAGGCAAAAGGAATTCGAAAGCACAAGCGGCAAAACAGGAGGACAGGAACAGCAACAGCAACAGCGGGAGTGAAAGCAGCTGTGCCCCTTGCCGTGAAGGCAATGACGGCGCACAGCTGTCAGTTGGGGCACAGTGGTGTAACTGCTCGAGCGTGATGACATTTCGAGGGAAAAAGTCAAAGCCGGCTGTACAATCCGGCAGACATACATAAATACTTACGCACACACACACGCGCCGAATCAGTTGTGCCAGCTCAAGTGCTCTATTGAGACAATGTCACAATTATGAGTATGACATTTGCAAGCAGCTGAGCAACAATGCACGTGTGTCTGTGTGTGTGTGTGTGTGTGCGGCACAGCAAGATTGCTGCTCATAAGTGAATCTCAATGAAGTGTCCGTTGTGTGCGGATTGTAGCCAGCAATGCGGATTCCATGCCAGCCAGATGTACGGGTGGCAGATGTTCACTTGCTGCTGTTGTTGTTGTTGTTGTTTTTGCTGCTGCTGTTGTCTGTGAGGGCGAATGTTTGCTATGCAAACAGTGCCGAAAATAAAATGAACAATTGAATTTGCAGAAAAAGGAGCAATTTCAAAATGTTAACCTTCGCCGGCTTCTTGTTTTTTATTTGTCTTTGTGTCCCAGTGTCTGCTTTAACATTCACCCAAACTGCAAGTGACAGCAACGCGTGGAGCATATTTTTTTTCGATTTCAATTGAAATGTGGAGGCGTTTGAGTGACACAATGACTTACTTAAAAGCGTCACGTTTATGTAACACAATTACAAACACTCACACATAGTTTAGTTGATGTATGCGTGTGTCAGGATTTAAAAGCCGGATTTGAAAAATTGTTAAGTAGATAGAACTCTTCGATAGTAAATACTGGAATATTGAGAGAATGTTTTCGCATTTTAAAAAATGAGGGCACTTACATATATAAATATAAATAAATATATAGCGTATATTAATTAAATGAAAATTTGATTAAATTTATTAAAATATAATATATTTATTTATTTAAATTTTTTTAATTAATTTACTTATTTGTTTATTTAGTTATTTATTTATTTCTTTATTTATTTATTTATTTGTTTATTTAATTATTTGTTTATTGGTTTATTTAATTATTTATTTATTAATTTATTGATTTATTTACTTATTTAGCGTATATTAATTAAATGAAAATTTGATTTAATTTATTCAAATATTAATTAAAATATTTAAATATATTTATTTACTTATTTATTTATTTATTTATTTGTTTATTTATTTATTTATTTATTTCTTTATTTATTTATTTATTTATTTGTTTATTTAATTATTTGTTTATTGGTTTATTTAATTAATTATTTATTAATTTATTTACTTATTTAGCGTATATTAATTAAATGAAAATTTGATTTAATTTATTCAAATATTTATTAAAATATTTAAATATATTTATTTACTTATTTATTTATTTATTTCTTTATTATTTATTTATTTATTTATTTATTTATTTGTTTATTTATTTATTTATTTATTTATTTCTTTATTTATTTATTTATTTATGTATTTTATTTATTCATTTATTTATTTATATATTTATTTATTTATCTGTTTATTTATTTATTTATTTATTTATTTATTTTTTTATTTATTTATTCATTTATTTATTTATTTTTTATTTATTAATAAACTGAAAATACAAAAATAAAAAATCAAATGAAGAAGATTATATATACATATATAACTAAATAAATACCATATATTAATTAAATGAAACTTTGATTAAATTTATTAAAATATATTTTATTTATGTATTTATTTTTTAGTTATTTATTAATTTATTAGTTTATTTATTTATGAACTAAAAATACAATAAAATTATCATTTTACATAAGAGTTAGGAGCACTTGCTTCTTGGGCTTTCGGCTCTTAAATATTTTTTAATTAATTTTAAATAAATAAAATAAATTTAATATTAAAATCAATTTAATCATTCAATTAATTTAATTAATCAATTAATCAATTTAATATTATATTTAAATGAAATTAAAACAAATAGAAACATTCAAGAGACAATTTTTCGTTTGATTTCATTTCATATTTTGCAGACTTTTAATTTCCTATTCATATTGGAATATCTTGTTGTTCTTGTTGTTATTAATAATGGGAGCAAATCAATGTTGAATACTATACAAAGAACTGATACTGTAATAAAAGGGGTGGAGTACTGATAAAGTTCTGGTACTATGACAAATTGTTAACATACACAATAATCCATGTTTTGTATTTATATAAAAAATTCGTGCTCACCTCCGCTGGAAATGTGTAACCCTCAACACTGTGCTCCGAGCCAAATTGATCGTGCAGCCCGTAGTGTATGTGTATTTCGTGAAAACGATATCTGTAGGACAGTGGACCGCCGGATATGTTGACAGGCGTTTGCATGCCATCATAGTTGGCCACAGTGTCGTTGCCTGCCGTAAAAATCACGCTGTGACCAGTGTTACTGATCAAGCCGCTAATCTGAAAGACAGTAAAACCCATTGACATATATATATAACAAAACAGAGTATGAAGATCAAATTTTCAGCATACACACCCGATGCTTGTCGATATGTAGTGTTCTTAAATTTGGGTCAAAAAGTAGACGCTGTGGTTCCAGATTCACCGGCGACTGGCGTCGTCCTTTATTGCACAGTGACCACTCCGGATTGATGAGGCCCCAAAATGCAGGCCCTGAAAAATCAAAACAATAAACCATAATTTATTTTAACGAAGCATAGAATATGAGCCTTTTCACAATAAACTTTAACATTTTAATTTTCATATAATATTGCTTTGATGAAAATTATATAAAATTAAATTAATTAAATCAATTGCTGCCGTTTTTCGCTTCAACAAACAAATCGAAAAATCACAACAACTAAACCCAACCATTAACGATGACCGCACGCGCCACTGCAGACAGGCAGATGAACTCTCGCTGGGCATAAACTATAAAGCGTTTCAATTTTGCCAACTGAAAACCGATATTCCAGCGGCAACACTCAACTCAACAACAGCCATTGGCAGCAAAATACACAATTCGAAAGCACTTTACAAATAAACAATGAAAAAGCAACGGAAACTTTGAAATGTTAGCATCGACTACTACCTGGAATACAAACAAAAATAACGGCACAAGAAGTAAGCAAAGTGCAACAAACTTGGCATAAACAAAAACTACCAAAAACAACATCGGCACAAGTTAACCAAAAAACAAAACGACAAATTGCTCGAAAACGTAAACTTTGCGAAAAGAAAGGAAACAATATGAAACTTTTGTCGCTTGTCAGTTGTTCTTCTTTGGCGAAATAGAGACCGAATTTCAATGCACAGGTGCTGTTTGGATTGTTAAGTAGTGTATAATGGCGTCTGTAATGAACATTGCTGATGATATTGTGATATTGTTGGCTCAGAGTTCTCCTTTTTCATTCGCGTGTACGCAGTTTTACAACACACCTCACTTGGATATTTTATGAACAGGAAGACACAGTTAATTCGTAAGGCTGTGAATGCGAAGTTGAATATAATGTTTCTTCATGTGAAAAAAAAACTACAATTCTTAAAATGTGTAACTCTACTCAATTGAATCAATTTGAATCAACTTTTACTCAAATCTAAATCATTTCGATTTAACTCAACTCCTACTCAAATCCAAATCATTTCATTACAAAATGAATCAAAATAATGAATTAATTAATTTTTGAAAAATTAATTAAGTTAACTTAAATTTAATTTAATTAATTTTTACAATCTTTCAAATAATTATCTCAACTCAACTCGATTAAACTTAACTCATAATTAAATTCAAATTTTCACTCAATCTCCACTCCCCTCAATCTCTACTAAACTCGATTTAACTCAACTCTTACTCAAATCCAAATCATTTGATTACAAAATGACTCAAAAATAATTAATTATTTCATTTTTAGAATATACTAAATTAACTTAAATTTAATTTAATTAATTTTTACAAACTTTCGAATAATTATTTCAACTCAATTAAACTTAACTCATAATCAATTTCAAATCTTCACTCAATCTCCAATCCACTCAATCTTTACTAAAGTCCATTTAACTCAACTCTTACTCAAATCTAAATCATTTCATTACAAAACGAGTCAAAAATAATTAATTACTTAATTTTCAAAAATTAATTAAATTAACTTAAATTAATTAATTTTTACAAACTTTCAAATAATTATCTCAACACAATTCGATTAAACTTAACTCATAATCAAATTCAAATCTTCACTCAATCTCCACTCCACTCAATCTCCAATAAACTCTATTTAACTCAGCTCTTACTCAAATCCAAATCATTTCATTACAAAATGAGTCAAAAATAATTAATTATTTCATTTTTTAAATATATTAAATTAACTTAAATTTAATTTAATTCATTTTTACAAATTTTCAAATAATTATCTCAACTCGATTAAACTTAGCTAATAATCAAAATCAAAACTTTCAAATAATTATCTCAACTCGATTAAACTTAACTCATAATCAAATTCAAATTTTCACTCAATCTCCGCTCCCCTCAATCTACACTAAACTCGATTTAACTCAACTCTTACTCAAATCCAAATCATTTCATTACAAAATGAGTAAAAAAAAATTAATTATTTCATTTTTAAAATATATTAAATTAACTTAAATTTAATTTAATTCATTTTTACAAATTTTCAAATAAT